>JAHWFP010158541.1:0-17244 GCA_023313725.1 Lithobius niger | reverse complement strand
TGGAGTTCAAATTATAGTTCGTTGCGTTCGAGTGAACTCTAATCCGTTTTTATTCGTGTACCTTCAGGGCTGTGAGTATGGAAATACGAGCTCTAATGTTTTTTCCTAAACGGCTATGCCGTTTTTTGCTCAGCTAATTTGTTGGCTTTTTTCGCTTTCATTTTATATGTGTCTACTGTCCACCGATTTTTGTTTTCGAAAAAACGGAACATTAGAAATGGATACTTATGTTTAGATTCCGCCGAAGGTTGGTCCCATGATTATTGTTTGATGGCAACACATTAGCGTATTTCTGGATTTAGCATGCTCACTCGATGAGTAGTTGATTCTGCATGTTTCAGTATCGTGGCAACAATCGCGGAAACAATTCAACTGGCTTCCCGAAACCCGCATTGAAAAAGTAAATAAGTCACTCAGTCATGTCGGCCGCCCAATTTTGAGGCCTCAAAATTAAAGACTTCGCACCCTACGGTTTAAAAGTTGAAGATTTAAGGAAAAATCAAGACCATTTAATTTTGGTTCTCCACAACGAGCTAGCTAACTCAAACAACGACAATGTTACTTTCCCGGCAGCCAACCATTGTTGCATCTTGTTCGAGTGAGCTATAATCCGATATTGTGCGCCTCGCCTACTGTTACCTATTGTTACATGTTGCAGCATTGTAACATTTTGACATTATTAGCCGCTCCGCCTCCGCCTCCGCCTCCTGTCCAATTTTCTGAAATGGTCGTGCGCAAACGAACTCTAATAAGCACGGCCTGCCGGACGTGCTAATACCGAACAGTACTCACAAAGAGTCCAAATATGTTCAGATTGCTGCTTGAACACCATTCTGACTGCATACGTCATTAAGCGCTGCTGTACCGCTCCACTGTTTACCAAACTAACGGGAGAAGTGCACTCACTCACTCTCTCACAATACGGGAGAAAACACTACAGCGCACTGAACCATCCACCGAGATGCCACTTTTCAGGGCCACTGCGTACCTCGGTCCTTGAGCAGCACCCATTACTTAAGCAACACTATCTATGCAACACTATAGCCTGCTAACGATTTGCGGATTTTGCATTGCGTACTGTGCGAACTGTACTCCACTCTGCAGCTCACCATGACTCCAACTATCTCCACCGGCAGCTGCACTGTGCAGCTCCTTCCACTGTGCAGAAAGTGGAACCTCTTCTTCATCCTCTTCCTATTCTCATATACCACATACCGTACGCCGACACGGACACAAAATGTGGACATCTTTGGAAATAGTTGGCTTCCTCTTCGTTTCCTCTTCAGGAAACGTGAAGAGGAAGCATTATCCTTATTACGAATTAGTTTATATAGTGGTTTCACCTCACTCCCTTGTGTTAAAACTAAAATGTCCGTTGCCTATTTGGATTGCTGTCGCATATCTATATGTATAATAAGCTTGGGTGGCACTGTGCAAATTTATCATATGTGTCGTGTGTGTTACTGAAGTTCAAGCGAGAAAGGGCAAAGGGGTGACTAGGGAGGTGGCTCAATCTGACCATGCGGTGGGAGAATGTGGGGGAGGGAGGCAGGAGGATGCGGGGGGGGGGGGGGCCCCCCACACGCCCGGGGGGTGTGGGCACCATTCCGACCGGTAATTAAGCATTCGGGAACCGGCTAGACCGGCGTATGTTACGCCGGCGGTGCAGCTAGTTACAAATAAAAGACAAAACCTCTGAAAGAGAGCTGCGGACAAACGGCATTCAAACTTTAAACACGTAAATAAGATTAAAACCATATCCCCCAATTTTCAAAGTTGTTGTAAGATTAATATAGTGCTACACACTCGCCTACTTTCGGGGAAACACTTGTCAGCTTTCTTCAAATCAAGTCGTCTCTTTTCCGTTTATCCTACTGATACATAAACCACTTTTCAAGATTTCATATTCAAAACTTCAGGACCGGTATTTCATTTTTATTTTCAACGACATTTCCAGGTTTCCAAAGAATCGCACGAACCCTGAATTACTTAATCTGTAGGTCTCTACGATTTTTCAGTGATACCGTTAAGCCAAGAAGAATGAACCAATCTGACGTATCGTGTTCTAAAGTAAAAACTGTAAAAACATGTGAATACAGCAGTAAGGTTTCACGTGGACTAAACAGTACAGGAACACTGCGGCATATGAAACCTTACAGAAAAGTTTGTGTTCCTTTGCTGTTTTGACTTCGGTCAGTTAAACCTTACCTTAAGCATGAAACGAGTTCGTTTTTGTTTTCTAATATTTTTAAAGTGTGCTTCAACTGCATTGCTTGACAGGTGAAAAACTACATTTCACGTTATTGCAGTTATTTCTTTGTTTAAAGTATGCTGTTCTTCTTTCTTTAGTAAGCAAGACTAATGTTGTATTTGATTAGAAGTACGCCTACAAAATGAATAATATTTATCGTTCCTAAAGAATTAGTCAACGTTGGAAGTTTGGTTTGGTGAATGTTACTCTTCAAGACAAATTGTATTTAATGACTAGACTTAATGACAAGAAACACCCATTCTTCAGACGGTGATTTTGAATTTCCATCGTTGAAGTATTATTGGAAATTAGTGAATGCTGAAAAGATTTTAAAGATTTATGGTTCGAATTTTGCGAATGAGTTAAATTGTCAGGTTGAATTCACTACTACCGATTAAGTCTGCAAAAATAATTATTTGAACAGTACAGGTCTCAATTTCAATAAACGTATATAGGTATCTAATCGGAACCTTGCATTTATGTGTTATAGTATACGAGTGCTCGTTCATACTCCTACTGCACGCTTGCAAAGAGCATCCTCCTTATCCGACTTAGGCCTAGAACCACTCTGCCTGCCTTTTGAATGATTCTCCACGGGACTGAAGACTTGCCTCCATTTTGTACAAAAATATGGGACCGTTTCCATTCAATACATACCACAATCACTCTTGATGCAACAGATACAGTTTAAATCCACATTTCCAGGAAAATATAAAAGTAGTGGAAGTCAAAAAAGATTATATATATATATATACACATATAAATACTATTTTTGTACATAGATGCTGCAGAATGCATTTCATTTCATTTCAGTTACAAGATGTTTTATGTGTACTGTGATTTGGTAGAAATACAAAATTCACTTTAGCTATAGTAATACATATTGTTTTCACATAGAAGATACTGAGTTTATATACTTTATGAACCAGTCCTTTATGGACTGCCCGTGCTGGAGAGGTTACTCGAAAAAGAAAGTAGTATGTTCAGGGATGTATACAAGATGTGACCATCAAATGCGTTTTTAAAAGTATTGATTGAGGATGCAGAGATCACATACTCAGGTAAGTTGTTCCAAATTTGTTGTAGTCGAGAGAAGAAAATGTTTTTTGCCCACACGTGCTTACGGAAAATAAATGTAAGTTTCAAGGAGTGACCCCTGGTAGCAGTGTAAGTTTGCAATTGTAGGTGTTTTCGAAGAGTAGGAACACCGTAGTTAAATTTCAAGATTTTAAAGAGTGTGAGGATGCCAGATCGGACATATCGTCACCAAATCGAGGGCACATTTACAAGGAGTAAACGTTGTTGATATGTTAGATTGTTTGGATTTCTGACTCTCTTTGTGAAACGTCTTTGTACATTTTCCAAGGCTGTTAATCTCTTTTATAGTAAGGGCACCAAAAATCAATAGCATACTCACTCAGTCTTAGGGCGTACATGAGCAAGAAATAGTTCCAAGTAAATAGAATGGTCACGTAATGTGATGGTTCGACCAATTAAGCAAGAAATGGAATTTGCTTTAGCTATCACTATTTTGATGTGGGTTGAGAAATTGAAATTATCGCTAATTGTGATACCAAGATCCGTGATGGTGTTGACAGAGTTTAAGAGGTTAGTGTTCCAGTAACAAGGGAAATTTGGATTATTGTTTCCAATGTGGAGAATACAGGTTTTTTGTGGGTGAATTTCCAGTTTCCATACTTCACCCCAATTTTGTAGGTGGTCAATATCAGCCTGGAGTCGAGAAGAGGACTGTGGCATGTTCAAGCAAGCAACAATTTTAGTATCATCCGCAAATTGGACGGAATCTTTGCCAAAATCATCGAAGTAGAGTAAAAATAAAAGGGGGCCCAATACAGATCCTTGGACCTTTCCACTAGCGACCTGAACGTAATTAGAATGACTACCATTTATGACAAACGCTTGAGTACGGTTTGAAAGCCAGCACTCAATCCACTTTGAAATCTGCCCGCAAATACCAAAGGACTTAAGTTTATGTATAAGTACGTTGTGTGGAACCTCGACAAAAGCTTTAACGATGTCCATGTAGAAAAAAATCAACTGGGATATTTTCATCCATAGCGGGGTAAAAACTCCCATAAAATACTAAGAGGTTCGTCACAGTAGAGAATCCCGTCCGAAAGCCATGTTGGTCGGGGGTGATCTCACTTTCAATGAAAATAGTTATAGTTTACAAAGTATAGTTTCAAAAATTTTACCAAGCTATGAAATAATACTGATTGGCCTATAATTTTTTGGGTCCTGCCGACAACCTTTTTTTAAAAACGGGGGTGACGTAGGCACGCAGCCACTCAGCTGGGACAAAACCAGATTATAAAAATGCGTTAAAAAAGGTGGACTGGCCTGGGAACAAGTATCGTTTTATAATGAATTAGGAAATCAGTGGATATGTTGTCGGGACCGGTAGCTTTTCCCGCCACCAAGCCATTAAATGCTGAAGACAAGTTTTCGTGGTTGAAGATAGGGCGGTATGCACACTGGTGCAGAGGAAATAGGTGGCAGCTCGCAGTCACTAGAGGACGGCATTGCAAAATTACAACAAAAATAAGAATTGAGCAAGTCTGCCATAAGCCCAGGTTCTTGTACAAGGATGTTTTCAGAGTTCTTTAATGGTCCACCGGGAATGCTTGTTTTTTGCATGCTCTTGAAATATTGATAAAAACTTTTTTCGTTAGTTGTTGCATGTGATGCAAGGTTGGTTTCTAATTTTTTTTTATCAGTTTTTTAGTATAAAACAAACGTCGCGAGCAAGAACTTCATATTTCTCTTTGTAGAAAAGATTATTTTGTACATCTAAACTTCCGCCAAGCACATTTTTTTCTTATTTATAAGTTTAAGGGTGGAAGGAATTAGCCATTTAGGTTTCGTGCTGGCTGAGGGAATGTAAGTGTAGCTACACGACTGAATAAAAGATTGCATTTCGTGTGATAGTATTCTCCATGCATCTTGAGTTTATGGACAAATGGGGAAGTACCAATGTACGACCAGAGTAGATGTAAAATTTAGTTCTAATTTTAGTTTGTTTGGCGTTGAAAATATCGATTTGGGCAAGCAAAACATTGTGGTCACTTGTTTTTCGAGTTTGCCTATGCGCTCCATCTGGGAAATCAGCTCAGGATGAGTAACAGAGAAGAGATCAAGTTTGGAGTTTCCTCGGGTTGGGAATTTGGTCAACTGAATCATGAGGTGTAGGTTGAGCACGAGGTCAAGAAAAGGTTTTGCATCCGCATCCGATGTGAGCTTATCCCAGTCGATAAGACGCTAGTTGAAATCACCAAATAGTAAAAGGTGGAAGAGATCTCAATAGTTCAAGCAAAAGAGTATTAATTTCATGTGGAGAATTTGATGAACGATAAACCACTCCTAACGTAATGAGTCTATTACGTAAAGTAAACTGGGTGCATGAGAAGCTCTCAAATTGGACGTCAACATTTAATAAGGTTGTATTTAGATGATTTGCGGCAAAGATTGCTACACCTCCGATGTGGTGTCCGATTTTATCGCACCGAGCAACAATCGTATAGCCTGGAAAAATAGGTACCAAGTTAAGGGATGAGAACCAATTCTCAGTAATTGCCAGGAAATCTGGCTTGTGGGCAGCTAAATGTGAAACAGTTTCAGTATATTTGTTATTTAGTGTGTCTGCATTGTGTACATCACTTTGAGCGAGAATTGTTCCTTGTTACAGGTTTTGGTTGTTTTGTCCGGCTTTGGGTCTGTTTTGAAGGAGGTAGCTGTTTGGGAATAGTACCTGCGTTGCAAGCTTCGGGCTGGGTTTGATGCGCCCGAGGAGAGGTTGTGTGTTGGAGGTGCTCCGTCGGAGGCAAGGAAAGGGGTGGCGCTTGGTGGGAAAAAAGGAAGCTACTAGTAGCATGGTCTTTGCTGGGTTTCATTAGATTGAGTTTGGGAGGGTGCAAACTGTTGTTGGTTTATAGGGTTTTCGTTTCGAGGCTGGGAGGAATGTCGAGTTTAGTCAACGATTTTACCATTTTTGATAGTTATTTTCTCATCAGCACGTTTACGTGTCCCTAGCTCCTGCCTCAATTTTTTGTCCGCGTCAAGCTGAATAACCATAAGGTCGTTTCGGAAAAAAAACACTAGAATATTTTTGGTGTGCTCTCAAGTTACGCCCAGCGTTTAACAAAGTTTGCTGCAACTCAGGAGTAGGTAGGCAGACCTTCAAGGCACGGGTTTCTCCAGCTGCAAATTTGCCCAACCTACTACTGCGAACAGGTGCACAAGGGTCGTCTAACCCCAAAACCTTAAAAATGTCAAAAGTATCGGCTGCTGCTTGGTCAGGAGCAGCGTCATCTGGCAGGCCGAAGATAATGAGGTTGTTTTGTCTTCTATTCCGATCCGCCATTTCTTTAATACATTGTTGAAGTGTTTAATACACTTTCTTTGATTGGTTCACTGTTACGATTTAAAGGTGGTGCTGCTGACATGTATAGATTAGATATCCGTAAATAAACTAAACTAAACCAACCTAAACTAAACTAAACTAAACATCTAGTGATTGATGACGCATCTCATGAACTAGTGGCGACACACCAACGCGTGTCAAGAGAGGACGGATGGTGATGACGTCACTAAATCTTGGCGGTCGACACACTAGCTTATGTCTCAATGGTTTTTCGTGTGTTCAATCAGGTGAAACCTAGATCAGTGGTTATATAGTAGTCACCGTGAGAGCGGTGGAAAAGCTTTGTTGCCTAAAGAAGTTGATCTGGCCGCGGACTAAAAAATGGGACTCTGGCAAAGTCAGTGCTAGTCAGGGTAGTGAAAGCGAAACTGCTGCCACCCCCTCCCTCTTCAGCAACAGTGGGATCTATTCTGGCTTTTACACGTTTTCTCGGTTTCTAGAGGTTATAGAATGTGTCCCGCTTTTAATCTCCGGATTTACTCCGCACCTTACTAAGTTCTTTCTCATTCTAAACATCTTCTAAGTTTAAACTTGAGCTGGTTCATTTATACGAGCGTTAGTAAGCGTCAGATGACATGAAGTGCCAAAAAAATTTAATTATTTAAGAAGTAAACCTATATCTAGACACACGCAAGTGTATCGCCGCCAAGTAATAGTAGATCGTCCGATTGTAGACATCCGATTGTTAAAAAATGACTGTTGATGAAAAAAAGGCGGCCACACTAGCAGACTGTGTCTTTTAACTGAAACCAACTTGTACGTAATTTCAGCATACTGGTGTAAATTCCCCATGGTTTGCAAATCGTTTGAATCAGGTGTTTTGGGTCCAGTAACAAAGAAAGCCTCAACACGAAAACGTGAGAACGTGTTCTTTATGGAGAAAAAGTGCCCTTAATAACGTTGAGTATTACTAGTAACTAGCTAATCACCAGGCTCCCATGTTAATTCTCATAGGGTATAAAGACACCTCTATAGCGCATTAGGGAAAGTTGCCAGATCTAAATTCGGCAGACAGGTAAAGCGTCATATGGGGAAGTGCCTTTTTCTAAAATGGGGGTTGCAGCTAGAAGCTCGTGGCCCTGAAGTGGCTCGTAAGTGAAAAATTATTGTTGTAACCATTGTTTGTTTGTCATTCAACAGTAAATTATAACATGCTTAAGCGTTACACGCTTGTCGTTGCAGTACTTAATTGTCAGAATGCACTGGTTTCGCAAATAGGTGGTTCACTAAGAGACAGAATATATTTTATTGCATAGGTTTGGTCGTTTTTTTTTTACGGTACACGAATCCAAACTGAATTATCTGCCCCACCACGATAAAAGGTTTATTTTGCTGGAAAGGAGATTAGGAAACAAAATGCACATCGTCAGTACAGGTGGGAACGTGTTCTTTATGGAGAAAAAGTGTCCTCAATAACGTGACGCGGACATTTTATTTTATGTAGACTTACTGTTCTTGCAGTCCAGCATAAGTGGCGAGTAATTTTAAACAGCTGGGGAGATGATTAGTTTTAGTAATCTTCGTCTACCACCTGAATATTAAAACTGTATGAAGATTTCCCATTCCGTGAGTTTGTAGTATGTGTTCATGATTGAATGATTAACGTTAACCTTGGGTGGGCCAAGTGAAGGGGGATGCGCTGATTGAGTGAGCGAAGCGAACGAAAATCTGCGTTTTTTAGCCATTGCACTCAAAAATCGGGTTAAATAAACTTAAGCATGTGAAACATGGGTATACAATAAGCCAAAGCGTGTCCATTTGCCTGGTGTAACGGCTAATTGGCCAATGACAAATGTAAAAATTATGAAGTAGAAAATTTTTAGACACGCGCTAGTGTGTCGCCGCCAAGTAATACTAGATCATCCGATTGTAGACATCCGATTGTTAAAAAAATGATTGTTGATGAAAAAAAGGCGGCCTTTACTAGCAGACTGTGTCTTTTAACTGAAACCAACTTATACCTGATTTCAGCATACTGGTGTAAATTCCCCATGCGGTGGAAATCTTTGCAAATCGTTTGAATCAGGTGTCTTGGGTCCAGTAACGAAGAAAACGTCAACACGAAAATATGGGAATGTGTCCTTCATGGAGAGAAAGTGTCCTCAATAACGCTGATTTGTGTTACTGGTAACTAGTAACTAGTAACTTTTAGTAACTAGTCCGCAGGCTCCCATGTTAATTCTCATAGGGTATAACGACAGCTGATTAGGGAAAGTTGCCAGGTCTAAACTTCGGCAGACAGGTAAAGCGTCATATGGGGAAGTGCCTGTTTCTAAAATGGGGGTTGCAGCGAAGCACGTGTCCCGAAAGTGGCTCGTAAGTGCAAAAGTATTGTTGTAACTATTGTTTGTATTGTCATCCAACAGTAAATTATAACATGCTTGAGTGTTACACGCTTATCGATTCAGTACCTAATTGTCAGAATTCATTGTTGTTGCAAATAGGTGGTTCATGGTGGTGATGGTGGTGGATGCGTGGTTTTTTGGTAATGTGGAGACTGGTTGTTGGTTGTTTTTCTTTAGGTTAGGTTTGCGGCGCATGGCATTTGGCCGGGGCGCCAATAGAATTGCAGTATTAGTTCATTAAGAGATGGAGTATCTTTTATTGCGAAGATTTTGGCCGGTTTTTTGTTACGGTACACTAATCCAAACTGAATTATCTGCCCCACGACGATAAAAGACACTTTTGCTGGAAAGTTGATTAAGAAACAAAATGCACAGGTGGGTTGCAAAGGTTTGGTCGTGTTTTTTTCCCATAAAATCCAAATCGATTTTTTTTTTTTACAGTACGCGTATTCAAAATGAATTATCTGCCCCGCGACCCGAATAAATTTCTCATTACTGGTTCAATAAAACACAGGGTATCTTTTATTCCATAGGAACTTATTAGGTCCTTGCAATTACCATACTCTTATGCTTGTTATTAATTTTTTTGGAATGACAATAGCAAATGTGAAAATCATGAATGAGAAAATTCATAGACATAAAATACCTCCAGACAAAAAAGGTAGAGATGACAATTACACCGTGGAAGTTTTTGTACATTCACAGGCCTATGAAAGTTGTGATATCCACCCAAAACCAAAACTGGTATAACAGAAGCCGCCAAGTTTACAAAAGGGTCGGCCTTTCAAAGTAGTGGTATCATTCAACCAGGGAAAGACCGCCAAGGTTAATCCTATTAGCCAAGTTAATCGCACCGAATAATAATTTTTTACGTTAAATGAAAACTTGAAGATTGCTACCGCTAGTAGCAATCTTCTAGTTTGCATTTAACCTTCGAACTATTAGTAGGTCGATTAACTTGGCTAATAGGATTAACCTTGCGGCCTTTCCCTGGTTGAATGATATCACTACTTTGAAAGGCCGACCATTTTTGTAAACTTGGCGGCTTCTGTTATACCAGTTTTGGTTTTGGGTGGATATAGACATTCCAGACAAAAAAAGGTAGAGGTGACTGTTAGACAGTGGAATTATTTGTATTCACAGGCCAATGAAAGTTGTGATGTCCACCCAAAACCAAAATTGGTATCAGAGCAGCCGCCCAGTTTCCAAAAAGGGTCGGCCTTTCCCTGGTTGAATAATATCACTACTTTGAAAGGCCGACCCTTTTTGGAAACTGGGCGGCTGCTCTGATACCAGTGTTGGTTTTGGGTGGATGTAGACACACGCTAGTGTGTCGCCGCTAAGTAATAGTAGATCATCCGATTGTAGACATCCGATTGTTGATGAAAAAAAGGCGGCCTTCACTAGCAGACTGTGTCTTTTAACTGAAACCAACTTATACCTGATTTCAGCATACTGGTGTAAATTCCCCATGCGGTAGAAATCTTTGCAAATCGCTTGAATCAGGTGTCTTGGGTCCAGTAACGAAGAAAACGTCAACACGAAAATGTGGGAACGTGTCCTTCATGGAGAGAAAGTGTTCTCAATAACGTTGATTTGTGTTACTGGTAACTAGTAACTAGTCCGCAGGCTCCCATGTTAATTCTCATAGGGTATAACGACAGCTGATTAGGGAAAGTTGCCAGGTCTAAATTTCGGCAGACAGGTAAAGCGTCATATGGGGAAGTGCCTTTTTCTAATATGGGGGTTGCAGCGAAGCACGTGTCCCGGAAGTGGCTCGTAAGTGCAAAATTATTGTTGTATCCATTGTTTGTATTGCCATCCAACATTAAATTATAACATGCTTAAGTGTTACACGCTTATCGATTCAGTACCTAATTGTCAGAATTCATTGTTGTTGCTAATAGGTGGTACATTGTATACGCATAGTATTAACACTGGCGATAGCCAAACCAAATTTGGAATCTAGCCTTGACTAGTCAAGGCCTGTCTACAGTCCAAAAATTGTGAGATTCAGTCCAGCCAAACCCGAGCTACGGAGAGGAGCCAAATAGACAACTTCTTGTTCTTGGTCTTGTTCTGGGGATGTACCTTTCGTCTGTCCTCTCTATAGGTCAAACAATTTGTCCTGTAAAGCTGGTTCTTACCTCATTTTACAGGTATTGCTCCGTAGATGTGCCCTTTCCATAAGGCCTTTTCTAATTGGTCAAGTGGTTCAGGGGTTACGGAGCTCTAAACGACCAGATTGATTGTTTTACATTGTTTTAAACATTGTTATTATGCAACAATGTAATTTAGCAAACGCCAGCTGCAAGACAAAGACTGAAGATTAAAGGATTTGTTTCTATTGTTAACATTAGCGATAGCCAAGTAAGTAAGGCCATAGCTATTTACCGAGCTTAAAGGCGGCGCACCAAAACAAACAACAAATTAATTATAAAGGTGTCAAACTTACACCACCCCTCATCCATCACCACACCTATTTATTACAATTCTCAAAGTAACACCGATTAATAAACAAAAACGTATCGTTAAAAGTTAAAAGTAAGGGTCTAAAAGTCAAAACCTGTAAGGAACACGGACAAGCTTTAACTGTAAGGGTCTAGGTGTCAAATTTGGCCAGTAAGACGCTGCTAAGCATTAAACCCTTACTACCCGGTGATCATGTTAATGACTTAGTACGGAAAATTGGAAATTAGCCAACAGCGAAAATCATAGACTAGAAATAACGTAGTTCAGTATGCCACCTTTATGCACTTATGTTAAATCGGAGTGGCATGACCCGGATTCGAACCGGCCACGCTGTTCGCCCCCAGATCACTTGCATAGCGCCTTAATCTCTCCGTTGCACTCCGATGAAACGTAAGTGCATGAAGGTGGATTACTAAACTACGTTATTTCTAGTATACGATTTTCGCTGTTGGCTAATTTCCAATTTTCCTTAATATTATTTCCAGCGATTACGCTTGTAACAGGTTGTCTTGCTTGGAATCGCTGCCATGTTATCAAACCGAAAAAAAATGTCAACCTAACGCAAAGTAGTAAACCCACACCCCCACTATCATTGGATCACCTCATGGGTCTTTATACCACGATTTCAGACAGCTGTTCGTCAAAAACCGGGTAGTAAGGGTCTAATGCTTAGCAGCGTCTTACTGGCCACGACTCTTGAATTATCTGCCCCACGACGATAAAAGGGACAATTTTGCTGGAAAGAAGATTAGGAAACAAAATGCCCCAGTGGGTAACAAAGGTTTGGTTTGGTCGGTTTTTTTCCCACCAAATCCAAATAATTTTTTTTTTACGGCCCGTGAAATCAAAATGAATTATCTGCCCCACGACCCGAATAAATTTCTCATTACTGGTTCAATAAGACAGAGGGTATCTTTTATTCCATAGGAACTTATTAGGTCCTTGCAATTACGATACTCTTATGTTTGTTATTAATTTATTTGGAATGACAAAGCAAATGTGAAAATTATGAATTAGTAAATTTATAGACATAAAATACCTCCAGACAAAAAAGGTAGAGGTGATAATTACACCGTGGAAGTTTTTGTACATTCACAGGCCTATGAAAGTTGTGATATCCACCCAAAACCAAAACTGGTATAAGAGAAGCCGCCAAGTTTACAAAAAGGGTCGGTCTTTCAAAGTAGTGATATCATTCAACCAGGGAAAGCCGGCCATGGTTAATCCTATTAGCCAAGGTAATCCCACCGAATAATACTTTGGACGTTAAATGAAAACTTGAAGATTCCTACCGCTAATAGCAATCTTCTAGTTTTTATTTAACCTTCGAACTATTAGTATGTGCGATTAACTTGGCTAATAGGATTAACCTTGGCGGCCTTTCCCTGGTTGAATGATATCACTACTTTGAAAGGCCGACCCTTTTTGTAAACTTGACGGCTTCTCTTATACCAGTTTTGGTTTGGGTGGATATATAATAGGCTTAGGATGCACTTAGCAAAATGATCTTAACAAAATCATCATGCACTATAATGAAAAAAGGCAAGCGGCCGACAATGTCTGTAACAATCAGTAACAAACGAAATACTGCTTCCATAAGGCTGGATATTAGAGTCGAGTTTAATAGTTTCAAGGACGTGCCCTGTAACAATCAGAAAGAGGGCGAGCGGTTTCATTCTTACCATAGTAGCAAAGAAAGAGTTGTTCCAAAGAAAGAGTTGTTCCAAAGACAATGGAACGGTTGTGTCCTATAACAACCAGCAGCAAACGAAATATTGCTTTAATAATGTTAGCTCATAGAACCGACTTGATAAAAGACATTTACTTCCCTAAGAAAACAAAACAGCAGGGGTTCCAAGGGAGGAGGAGCAGGGATGGGGGATATTCAGACCACACAATGGGGGAATGCGCGAGGGGAAAGGGGTTACCAGGGGAGCCTCATGGGGGGGGGGGGGGAAGCGAACCATACAGTGGAAAAATTTGAGTGGGAGGGCTCTACCACTTTCATTTCATGCTGCCCAGCAAAAAAAATATTTTGCTCAGGCATGCGGGAACCGGCTAGACCGGCGCCGGCTCCGGGGGTACAGCTAGTTGCTAGAAAAGGTCGTTTATGGGAAATACGAGTTTCTTACTCGTAACAATTCACTTGAAACGATGTCGTAATTAACTGATGAGTGCAGAGATTGTTGTTCGTCACATGATGTAACTATTGAATACTTGTTTATCTCCCCCCCCCCCCCCCCCCCAAAAAAAAATGTTCACATATTCCTAGCCCTCAGAATCGGATTACTTTCAGTTAGGCAAACAGTTCGAAACCTGAATAGAAATTTTCAAGATTTTGCTTTGCGTCAACATGGACACATCCACATTGGCAGTGAAAAACGCTCTCGATCCTGAAAATCAAACTGTTGTAAACAAGGATGACACAAAGGTAAGTTGAAACGCAACGTCGGCCGGCATATAAGCGTTTGTTTCGTGTGCTACTACGTTATTATGGCAAAGGTCTTCATAAACTCTCATGTGTGGGAAGGTCTCGCCGTGTTGTCATGTGTACATTGCACATTAGGAATTCAGTATCGTTTATAACATGTGTTAGTATACCACGCCTTCGCTTACTTTAAGCATTTGGCTGCTGGTTTTATTTTTTTTTCTTGGGTGGGGCCATGAAGCAGCTCTTTATGGTTGTTCGCTCGTATTTTACTATAAATTTTGTGCAGTTGCAGGGATAGCCTTTATTTCTGTTGTACATCTCTTAATTATTTATGCACGCTTAATAAATAAATCAAAGCTTAAACGTGAGAAGCAGAGGGAGAATTCGTGTTCAGAAAACAACAATACCCTCTCATGTTGGGTCGAATTTCCTCCCCGACCAACTTTCCTGTGGTGTTTTTTTTTTTAACATAGAAAATAAGCAAGAAGTTTTTTTTAAACAGAGTTAGGTGTTTTTACAGCCATATTAGGCGTAAATGAAAATCCGTGATAACATTTTCTCAGTTTTAATTAATGTGAAATCTTAAAACTAATACGAAGAGATTCGTAATTATTTGAAAAAAAATAGAAAAGGGTAAAACTAATAAAATACTTATGGTAATTGACTTTAAGAGAAAAAAAAATAGTTGCTCGGAAGAAATATTGTCTGCTCGGATTTCCACATTTGTGGTTTTATTTATTTATTTACTTATTTACAAAGCAAAAACCCTATCTATCAGTTCCCGAACACGGGAGTGGATATATGTATACCAATATACAGGGTGAGGCAAAAGTCTGGTCACACGCAAATAACTGCCGATAGAATGATCCTGAGTTAATTCTGAAGACATATTTGTAATGTATGTCAGACATGGGGTAGCCAATGAAGATATTCCAATGTTGAAAAAAATCATTCAAGGTCATCTGCATTCTATCTTCCAAACGTCGCAAGGTACAGCAAAAAAGTGAATTACAAAGTTGTACGCGAGCATCAAACTTGATAAACTGCGAAAACAGATTAAAAATCGGAGCATAATTGCAATAGTTGTGAGGAAAACAATATAACAACAACGTCTTCCCTGTACGTTTTAACTGCCATGCAGTGAAGCATAGGGGCTGCCTCTACAAGCGAGTGCATGCGAGCCATGTCTTTCCTGCAGCAATGGGTGCAGTTAAATTTCAGATTGCAGTAAACGAACACGAATACGGATTAGGCCTAACACAACACAGAAAGTCACGTTCGGTATGTGATTACTGTGAATTTACATTTTTTTTTAATGCTCTTTTGAGTGATTTCCATGCCGGTCGCAACAATCAACCCAGCATTGAATGCAAAAACGTTTTGCCGTTACGAATGCCCTAACTTAAACCCAGAGGTGGGAAAACCCTGGACTTTCGAATTCCCGCACTTTTTAACAGCTTCTTAAATCATTATCTCATTACAGATTACTTCCATTGTACAACTTTTTCATTGTTGGACCATTGTTGTAGCAGTGGATTTATATCATGAAGACACACAGCTGCAACTATGATGCAACAATGAAACCGTTGTCTTACCACTAGCAAGAACCACGGCTAGGCGTAAGTTTCTTATTTACGTAAGTAAGAAAGCAATTAAGGTCTTTGGTTCATAAGTAGTAAAAATACAATCGCTGTCCATATTTACGTATCCCGAATCGTTTCGAAAGTATCATGAACTATCTCACACTTTAAATTAACAACTATTTATTTTTTAAATACGAAAAAAGAATTGTAGGCATAGCAAACGAAGGCGTGGGGTTCTTACTTACGTAAGTAAGAATACGAAGGCCTTTGGTTCTTACTTATGTAAGTAAATCTAACCTACTGCCGCTATCAGTGTTTGCGTGTCAATGTTTAAAAAAAATACTTCATTACAGCTGAAAAAAGACCCAAAGGAAAGAGTTAAAATTAAGTAAGGTAAACAAACAAGGCATTTATTTGCAGTTAAAGAGTTTTAAAAACGGAGTTGGAGCAAAGAACATTCCCCCCAACAATGGCTCGTTATGCTATCACAATAATGGCTCGGTTACTAATAAGGCAAATTTTTGTTGTACAAATATGTTCGACGATGGTTTGGCAACAATGCACTAACACTGTCGCTTTATTGCAACAATGGCTCACTCATTAAAAATCTAACTCGTCGTTGTACAAATATGTTAGACGATGGTGTTCCGCAAACAATATGGTAAGACTTTCGCTTTATTGCCCTCGTGGCTTCGCCACTCGGGTAAACAGCGAAAGTCTTACCTTATTGTTGCCGAACGCCATCGTCTAACTGATACTTAAAGGGTATAGTTCTAGACGTTAGGCAACAATCATTACAACAAACATCACATCAGTTCAATTGTCGAGGTTGTAAACCATTGTAGCGCGGCGCCATAGCGTCAGTGTCTTATATGTTGAAGTATAGTTGGGCACATTTCAGGTACTTGGGGAAAAATAATAATGCGGTACAAACCCATAAATTGTGTTGAAATCGAGAGCAATGACCCACCTGACAAAAATTAACTCGTGTAGGAATGCCAGCTAAGCGGCTTTCAATGCAAAATCTGACCCTCAATAACGTTGTAAATGTGCTAGCTAGCTTAATCGCACCGAATAATACTTCGGACGTTAAATGTAAACTTGAACATTACTACCGAAAGTGGCAACGTTCTATAGTTTTCATTTAACCTTCGAACTATTAAGCGGTACGATTAACTTGGCGAATGTTTTGGTGTGTTGATATCACTCCTTTGACGGACCGAACCATTCGGAACTTGGCGGCCCTTTACCAGTTTTGGTTTTAGATATGATTATGGTTAACAGGAAACAATTGACAAGATGAATTAGCGTCACTTGCTCTCTGGCAAAGATATATTTATATTTCCGCCACCTAGGACAACGCACATACCTTCCTCTCCCCCACCCCCATCAAAACAAAGTACTTTCATCAGCTTTTTTTTTCAGGAAATACGTTTAAAAAAAAATGCAGGATAGGCCTACGATCAGAATGCGCCGAAAATAAGGTGGTCGGGTGGAAAAATAGGTTTAAAGGTGTGGGCATTCGTATGCGCAAATAACGTTCTTGTTTTTTTTTTTGGTGGTTGGGTGTTTAGAAAGTTCAGGCGAAAGGATTGGTAACGATCACCCCAAAACTATTTATTGCTACCGATTTGTAGCCATGTCAACCACAGAGAAATTGCCATACAAAACATTGTTAGAACTACGCCAGTGATCATTGTTAGTTTTACCAATTATTTCGC
>JAHWFP010158540.1:0-10822 GCA_023313725.1 Lithobius niger | reverse complement strand
CATGCCAACGTGTCAACATACTACATGACCACATAAGAAGCTTACGACAAATTTGGAATTTGATGCAACAAATAATCCAGGATAGTGTGGTAAACTAGAATATTATATTACTTACAAAGATTAATGTTAAAAAAACTGAAATAGAATGCATAAATTAAATGGGTACATATTAAAAGAGGTGGTGGAATTATGATCCTAATTATTGAGGATTTTAACATAAAGGATACAGAAAAAAGTTTTGTATCTAGTAACACACTTGAAATTGAAGAAAAAATAATACAGATCCATATAAGAGCAATAGCAGTGTAAAAAAAACACGGTTTCTCTCCGTGTATTTCCTAATTATGCCTTGTTTTTCACGAGCTACTATGCCTTACTATAGCTTCACACAAAGCCTCAATAATCTCTTGCCAGCTGACCCTTCTTTGTGGTTTCATTCAAGGAATGAAGTTATTGGAGAGTAAAGTGCAACAATCCAGTAGTCAAACTAAGCCCGCACGTATAAAATACAACCATGTATAAGTGTTGAGATGGCATTCCAGACTACTTGTTTGCTACAGTGAAACGGAGAACGACTCTGGGACCAACATAGTGAACAGCTAAGAATGACAAGTTTTGTGTCTTACGTTTAAAACTAAATTTTACAGCTAATATTTCCATTTCCTCATCGTGGTAATATATTTAAGAAAAGAAAATCATACCACATCTGCATTCAAGACAGCCTTCATGGTTCTTTGAGAGTTGACAGGTGCTCGGGCATTTAACCAAAGGACAAGAACTTGTGCCCTGCTTTAGGTTTGCTGCACCTAAACCAAAAAAATATGTTTCTGAAACTGTCAATTTATGAAATTACTTTTTTATTTGTGTTGATAATTCATGTTGCAATAACGAAATATAGGTATGCCAGAATGCAATCAAGCATGACATCAAAGCAACAATACGTACAATTTTGTGACCTTTTTAGTACCTCGCAGTGATAATGATCTATCGTAAATTATCAGAAACCTGGAGAACCTTTAAAAATATTCTAATGATATTCAATAATAGTAGAGTCTTTTTTGTTTTGTTATCAAAGCGAATACTTTTTTTCACAGTATTTTGAATATGCACTCTGCAAAAGCTACAATAAAAACAAGATTAAAATTTACTACAAAAGTCGATTATGCAAATTTTTCTAAATAATCTTTTTCCAACTACAGCTGCATCATACATATTGTTTTGAACTTACATTGTGGTTTACAGGATCCTGATGAACAATCAGCTACACATGGAGAATCACTCGGACAGGAAAGCATCTACAGACAAATTCATTAGTCTTTGGCCGAAAATTCAATCTTGGACATTATGCAGATCACAACAGTGTCATTGCAGAATTTAAAAATCGGCCAGATAGGTATCGTGTTATGTGTTGTTTTGTGATATTTTGATCACTGAAATATTTTAATCATCGTGAAGTTGGTCATTGCTTCACGACGCAATTAGCTAGCGAGTCTGTTTAAATTATATTCAGCTGATAATAAACACTGATTAACACTGAATATCAAGGACCGCAACTGTTACAGTGATCCTTATGTAAGCTTCAGCATGAACTTCCATGTTAAACGAATAACTTTGTAAACATCCGCAGAATTGACATGGATCAAGGAAATTCAGTATTTGGGTCGTGTCATGACTAATTTTCAACGCATTGCAAATTTTGATGATAACCATCGGACTGTTTGGCCTCCACAGAATGGCCATTCCTTGTTGTTGTTAGGAGTCTTTGCCCTCACTTGGGAGATCGAATCATAGAACCGATTTTCAACTTTTGTAGCATATAGGTATGAAAAAGACCTAGGGACTTTTGAATGCTATTTTAAAGTGACTAAACAATATTCTTGTTGTAGTTATTCTTGTTGAGAAAATGTAACTCTCACCTAGAGATTGAACCAATGAACCGAGTGTCAATTTTTTTAGAATAAAATGTAGGTATTAAGATATAAGATAAGATTTATTTGCCACCAAAAAGCAAAACAACAAGAAAGGGTCGAAATCAAGCGACCACTAACATCTTACCGGAAAATTACGGTAGGCTAAAAGGTAAAAGAATGCAACATCAAAGATATTGTGCCTAAACGATAAGATTTTTGGATATGTTTTGCAGTAGTAGACTACAAGTGGAGTGTATTTAGGGACAAAACTCTGGGAGTTGGAAATGTGACTTTAAACAGCCACCATTAAGATGTCGGCTGAATACATCCACTGATGGGGCCATAACAATGTTTTCGCCCAGAGAGTTTGACACTGGAGCAATACGAATACTAAAAAAAGACTTCCTACAGTTTAATTTGAAACTAGGAATTACCAGTTTAAGACTAAGTCCCCGAGTTTTAGACCCGGTTCTTATCTAAAAAAAAAGTACAACTGGCAGTTGTCCATGAATTATTTTGTAAGTCAAAATCAGATCTGCTTTCAGCCTGCAAAGCTCCAGAGAGTCCATCTTTAGGAATTCTAAACGTTGAATATAGGACTTCCTATATATTCCAGGCACACATTTCGTAAATCGTCTTTGAACTGTTTCAATTTTGTCAATGTCCTTCAAAAGCTTGGGCGACCAGACCTAACACGCATATTCAACGGTTAAGTTTATACAGATGTAAAACAGCGGCGCACAATGGCGGACTGGCGGTGCGCCACCATTGAAATATGGGTGGATGTTCCAAGGTCTTTAATTGTAGTTACATAATTTAATGTTTTTAACAAGGAGATGGGCCTTTTTAATGCTATTTTAATGTGATTACAATGTTTTTGTTGTTGTTGTCATTCGTAGGGAAATTTTGCTTTCCCCTGACTATCGTACAAATGAATTAACTTAAACATGTTATAGCTTTAAAAAAAGGACCAGGGCTGTTTAAACGTTATATTAATGTGACTACACTATTCTTCTTGCTGTTATTCTTTTGTGGTAAAATTTGCTTTAACCTAGATATCGAACCAGTGAACTGTTTTTCAACATAGGTGGCCAGTGCCTTTTAAACACTATTTTAATGTGTCTACAACATTCTTGTTGTTCTTATTATTGTAACAATGTTGTGTTACCTAGAGATCAAGCCAATAAACCGATTTTCATTTTTTATAGTTAAAAAATGCAGATATTAACATAAACGAGGCCTTTTGAACGCTGTTTAATATGTCTACAAAATTCTTGTTGTCTATTTTGTTTGGACTGTCAGTACAGATCAAACCAGTAAACCAATTTTTTTAATTTTTATAGCTTAAATGTAGGCATTAAAATGATCGAACTCTTATAAGTTATTTTTAGGTAATTGCAATATTCTTGTTGTTATTGTTGTTAGCACAATTTTGCTATGACATAGACATCGAACAAATGAAGCTATTTTCAATTTCTATAATTTCAAATTTGCGAATTAACAAGGACCAGAACCTTTTGAATGCTATTTTAATGTGACTACGATATTCTTTTTGTTGTTGTTCTTGTTTTTATTCTTACCTATAGATCGAACTAATAATCCAATTTTTCAATTTGTGTAGGTTAAAACGTATAGCGCAACAGCTAGCAACAGAAACACGTACAGAAACTACGATACGAAACTTGGAATAATTGTTACATTCTAAATACCCAAGTCTTACAACACGAAAAATAAGCAGAGGCATTTGAGGGTGAGGCTATCCCCAAAACCCCCAAAAGGACATCTGATTTACCTTAAAAAGTACATGGCTTAATCTTGCGTCTGGGTAGATAACAAGGCAGAACAGTTCAGACAAAGCAAGTCTGACACAGTTGCGGGGCTTCCCTTAATCTGCCCTACCTAAAATCCCCCCAAAAGGGCCCTTAATTACGTCATAAAGTGCATGGATCAAACCTGCACTGGTAGGTTCAGGAATGAGTATTTATTTTAAAGAAGTCAATGTAATGAAAGGCTCAAGGTCGGAACACCAACCCGCTTTCCTTTCTCAATGCCGACCCAAACAAAACAAAAAAAGAACCTCGATTGAACATATAAGCTACATACCTGAATCTTACGCCTTGGTAGATAACAACGTACCGCATGTTCAGAAAAAGCAAAAATAATCAGCTCTTCCCAAAGTACCCCCAAACGACCCTTAATTATGTCATATAAGGTAGGTGTATCAAACCAGCACTAATGGTTCAGGTGTATGGTGTATTTAGTATAAAAAAACATCAAATCTGACAAGAAGCTCAGAGGCAAAAACCCCATTCTGACGACCTTTCTAAATCTCCCTCCCCCAAAAAAGCACTTATGATTTACCTAATAAAGTACATGGTTGAAACTTGCTTCATGGTAGATAACAACGTAACACAAGTTCAGATCTGACACAGTTGTGGTGGGAGGGAGTCCCCCAATCCGACATTCCCGAAGCCTCAACCAAACGAACCCTTAATGATGTCATACGGTACATGGCTCAAACCTGTACGAATGGATTAAGAAAATTGTATTTAGTGCAAAAAAATTCAATCTAACTTAAGACTTAGGCGGTGAGCCCCAATCAGATCCCTTATGAATGTCAATCCACGTGCCAGTAAAAAGGATGTAGTCATTTCTGTGAAAACTTTCTTTTGTCCTGTCCTTGACTAGGTAACCAAACCGACCATCTGTTCAACACGAACTGATTTCAAGCAAAAGTATACTGTATGTTTTCTCAAGGCTAAATCTAGCATCTTGTTAAATAACATGCTAAAAAGACCAGAAAATTCAAATTTGCCTCCATTGGTGGTAGCTTCTTTGCAGTCAGAGTTCACTAGCTTTAACTATTTTATAGTCCTACGTATTAGGCGAACTCGAGTAACTACAAACCCTTTACATTCTCTTGACCCTTAAACGTTAACCCTAATGATAATCTACTCAAAGTCTTCTTACTGTGTTCATTGTTATCCTCTTCCAGATGCTTCGTTTGTTCCTCTGCAGTGACTACGTCGCTCAAAGTTGATGGCATTTGTTCTGAATCTGGAGATCTTGGACATTGGGCGTCGTTTGCGCCATTGTAGTGTAAGATTTTGCAATTTAAAGGTTAATTTAAAGCTGTATTCGCATATGGAATTGTACTTTTCTGTTACGTTTTTCACCTATAGAGTGTGCTTTGTTCATGGAAATGTTCACTTTCACGCATATGATTGTTGTTTAGCCAACCAGCATTGAGTCTGCCTTAAGAGGGATTGCAACCCCTTTGGTTATCTCAATTCTGACTACTAGATGTCGCTAGAGTCTACAACGTATTTCAGTTACGATCTTAGTTCCACTTTTTCTCAGTTATTTTCCAACGGAATAGTGTCATTCTTGTTTCTAATGAAAGAGAATCGTCTTGTCTAGCGAAGTATGGAGGCAAAATTATCTAAAATATATTTTTGTACTTTGGAGCAATATTTTAAGGTTGGCTGATTGAAAGATAAAATAAAAACTGTAAACGTGATTTCCATCCGATATCTAGGAATTAAATCCTTTTCCTCATTAAAAAAAGTGTTACTGATTTAAAATATAACAACAAAATACCATAATATGCAGGTGTTGTTTGAAAAAAATCGTATCTACAGGGTGCTTCAAAAAAAACGCTACACGTCGGTGGCGAATTTTTCTAAGTCCAACAACCATTCCCTCGTCGCTATAACCCTTATCCATGACCTCAGTAAAGAAATCATGAAAGTTATTCCTATGACCACAGAAAAGAAAGTTATATTTGCTTTTCAAATAAGAACGCAAAAGGTAACAAAAGCATGTGACAACCCTGTTTGGGGGGGGGGATAGGGGGGAAGGGGGAGGGGGGCAAAACAAACAATAAAAGCCCATAATTAAATTTCAAGTAACAAGAAAAAGAAACATTTATTTGGCTAAATAGCTAAATAATAGCTAAATAAAGGCTATCTGCATTTGGATTCCAAATAAAAACGCAAAGAGAAAAACCTCATGTGGCAACCATGGTTGGTGGGAGGGAGGAGGGGGAAAAAAACAAACCAATAAAAGCCCTTAATTAGATTTCAAGTAACAAGAAAAAGAAACATTTATTTGGCTAAATAGCTAAATAAAGGCTATACAGTATTTGGATTCCAAATAAAAACGCAAAAAGAAAAACCGCATGTGGCAACCCCGGTTGGTGGGAGGGGGGAGGGGGAACAAAACAAACCAATAAAAGCCCATAATTAGATTTCAAGAAAAGAAAACCTTGTTTGGCCATAAAGCAAAATAGCTAAAATAAAGGCTTTTACGTAATTTAGATTCCAAATAAAAACACAAAAGGAACAAACGCATGTGCCAACTCTGGTTGGTTGGGGATAGGGAGGGGGGGGGAAGAGACCAAAACAAACAATATGTGCATTTATTTTTTAATTTCAAATAGAAAGAAACAATAAAGCATTTATTTGGCCTTCTAATAAAATAGCTAAAATAAATGCATTTACAATATTTGGATTTCAAATAACAATTCGCAAAAGAAGCGTATCCACGCCTTAGATGAAGATGATCCCGATCGACACATTCAGTTCTGTGATGAATTCATAGATTTCAAATAATATTAAAGCAAAAGAAAAAGCACATGTGGCACCCTGGGTGGGGGGGGGGAGGGGTGAGGACTTTGCCAGGGTCCCTCGTCCCATTGCAGGGCCAGATAGGCTAACCTCTAGAAGGCAGACGTTTGACATTTTGTTTCAAACCAGTTATAACGTAAATTAAATCCTTCATTAAGGTTTAGAGACAAAGAAAGATGTTCCAGGTGATGAATCACGAACGAAGGTGCCCGAACTGTCCTCCTCCAGCAACGATACACTCACCACATCTGAGCATATTCTCCTGCATAAATCAGGAGTAAATGTCTCAAATGCAGCAGTAATGAGAACCTGCAGTGTTGCAATATCCTGGGCTAGTCAAATGTACACCAAATCCCGTATAGTATTCCCCACACACTAAAGTCCATAGGCGTCAGATTCACAAACGCGCGGGTCATTCCATCGCACCTCATCTACCAATCCTACTGTTGGAAAATTGGTCATCAAGAAGGTCTCGTACCTGTGTTGCATAGTGAGGTGAAGCACCATCTACGAGGTCTTGGCCAGTTTTCGCCGTTCTCATGGCTCTAAAATGGCTTGGCACAGTTTGTATGGCTTGGGCTTTCGCGAAACATCGAGGTGCGGTCAAGACTCGGGATTAAGCCACGAAAGAGGGTGTCTGTCTCATGGATAGCCAGGTTGTGCAGCTGATATTTGGTAGAATCATTTAAATTTAGTGCTGAGTTGAGAGCAATGTCTCAAAGAAGTAGAATGCTATTGAAAAGTGCACGGGCCAGCCAGTTCAGCGAATGGTAGGAAGCAAAACAGACTTTCTGGAACAACTGGGATATCAGTGTGGAGAGTTTGATTTGCTGAGGAGTTGGATTGGACGAAAGCTTCTCCCACAAGGCGTTTACAGACATGTTCAATACACCAGCTTGAGATGCGGCACGTAAGCCATGATGGAAGCATCTGTCGTTGTTGAATAAAATTTGCGTTGGAATATCGGCTTTCATTGGTACCAAAAGACCTGTTCCAAAATCCAATTTGACATCAGCCGATAAAAATTCACCTTGGGAATACGTGTCGAATTTTTTTGTATTTTTTGCATCGTCGCCAAAGGCTTTGAAGAAACAAGGCTTCCGTCCAGGTCTGGGAGGAGGCAAATCTTTGTTGATCTCTAGCGGCTCTCCCTTCCCAGGATGGCACAACCGTTGCAGAGAAGGCAAGTCAACAGCAGAGTCAATTGGCCAAGCAGAGAGTGGAGTTTGGTGTTACAATCCCGTAAACCCAAACCGAAGACTGTGGTCATAGACTCCGATTAATTACTGGAGTGTCATGCGAAAGGGATGGCTTGAAAAAAAAACAATCTGGAAAGGTGTCCTCCAGCATTT
This sequence comes from Lithobius niger, assembly GCA_023313725.1. Lineage (NCBI taxonomy): Eukaryota > Metazoa > Arthropoda > Chilopoda > Lithobiomorpha > Lithobiidae > Lithobius > Lithobius niger. The sequence continues at coordinate 2,932 of JAHWFP010158540.1, read as the reverse complement.
TGAGAAGGCCAGCAAGTGATATTGATGATGGATCATAGAAAGACAGATCATCGGGAAAATCAATGCATTGATCTATTTGCTGTCAGGTGACTGTAGTGAGTGCTAGGACGGAAGTGGCATCATGCTGAAGTTCGCGATGCAACATTGAGGCAGAGTCTAATTCATTTTAGTCCTCTTGTGGAATGCAGGAAAGAGACGAAAGATCTGCGGCAGGTTTAGGTAGTCAACGGGCGTTGTCAGTCGTCACATCCAAAAAATGGCAATGTCGTTTCAATCCATGACGAGTAAGACAATGCAGAGCATTTGTCGCTGTCATTCGATGTCGCCTCCACCCATTCGTTCATATCAGCAGCTTTCAGTCATTTAGTTACGGACAGAGGTGGATCCGGCGCCGGCTGGCGAAACCCAAAGTCGTATCGAGCAGACTCGATCAGATGGTATACTTCAGTTCTAAAGATGGTTGGCCGGGCTGATGGGATAAATCCATCGGTGAAATTGCCGAGTGGTTCTCGTGGAGAGTCCATCAGAAGAGGCAATCGTAAATTGCCGTTTAATTTGGCGTAATTGGCTTTCGCAATTCCCAGTTCGGCCTCAAGGGCAGCAAGGTTCAGTAGGGAGGAGGTCGTCTGACCTCCTTGGAGAGGCGAAATGGCTGTCGTCTCTCTGGAACCATCAGCAGGCACCTCAGACGAAAACAGCAGTTTGGTGATTGGTGTAACATTTTGAGACAAAAGAGTCAGTCGGATGAGCGGTGCGTCAGCAGCATTGGAGTGCTCAAACACAACGAGGAAGGGAAAAGAAGATGAATGATCGTCCATTGGGTCTCTTCTGAATACACAGGATGCTGGACGAAAGCTTGAAAATCTTCGGAAAAAAGGGCAAAAGAGGGAAACCAAGTGATGTGGAGACACGCTGGAGGAAAATGAATGCCCAACCAGCTGCGTGAAAGCGCTTTTATAGAGGAGGTGCCCACGCATGCACAATCGGATTACGATGCCGGCGGCTACAAAGTACCGAAAAACCTCCAGTACCCAAAAAAGTACCGAAAAAACGTTTCGCAGCATTGCGAGGATCGAATGTAAAATTATCAGGTTAAGTACGTTTTCCTGCTCCGGCAATAAGAAACGTCATTGGCATGTCATCCGTTAAAATGGAAGAAGAAAAGTTCGCACACTATAATGCAATGAACATTATCTGGTTGATTACGTGGCACTCGAGCCTTCAAAGCTCTAAAGAAATTGCTTTTTTTTTTCATGAAATCATCAAGGTGACCCAAATAGACAAGGACTGGTGTCAATGGATAGCTCAAAACTTGTCCGTATCCACTTTTCTCTCCATGTCTAAATACAGTATTCTTCCCAAAAGGTATCTTTCTATTTTCAGTTCTATTACTTCACATTGGAAAAGTCCCCAGACTGTGAAAGATTTCTTTTTTCTGAAGTTTAGTTAGCTTATCTACCACAAAGCGATTCAGCCACGCACCTTATAAGGTATGTTGGAGGTATTTTTTTTGTGGGGGGGGGGGGGGGCGGGGAAGATGGGGTGGCATTGAAAAAGAGTGTCTGATTGGGATTTAATAAATATGGCTGCAAACCTATCGGATTACGCCTCTGAGCTTGCGGCAGATTTTCTTGTATTGTAATAAAAACACCTTCCTAAACCCATTAGTGCAGGTTTGTTAATGTACCTTACGACGTAATTAAGGGTCATTTTTAAGGACTATGGGGGTGTCATACTGGGAGAAGCCCCCATCTGTGTCAGGATTTGCTTTTTCAGAATTTGTGTTACTCTGTTATCTACAATGACGCAAATTTCAGCCATGTTCCTTATGAGGTAAATAACTGTCCTTTTGGGGGTAGTGGGGTAGCTTTGTTTCGTAAGACTTCGGATTTAGAATTTAAACCTTATTCCAAGTTTCCTAAAGTAGAAAAATATCAGTGTATTATGAGGTAGGTATTTCTGTTACTCTATGTTGAACTAGTACATGTTAATAAGACCCAGAGTCTTATAACAATAATTATTTTATGGTGATTACTTATTCTTGTTGGGACAATTTTTGCCCTCACCTAGAGATCGAATCGACGAAACCATTTTCATTTTTTTTAGGTGAGGGTTAAAGTCTTTTGAACGCTTTTTTTAATGTGACTACAATTATTTTACTGTTATTGTTATTTTTGTTTATATAATTTTGCTGTTACCGTAGAGATCGAACGACGAACCGATTTTACATTTTTATAGCTTAAAATAGATTCTAACAAAGATCACGGCCTTTTGAACACTATTATGTAACTAGAATATTCTTGTTTTTGTAGGGAATTTTTGCTATCCCATAGAGATCGTACCAATGAACCGATTTTAAAATTTAGGGCTTAAATTCCTGTTATTAAAAGGCCCGGACATATTTGTCCGGACTCTTCGCCTTCATCTCACAACTGAATCAATACTATCAAGGGTTGCATAAATATAAAGGACGTGTATATAATGCGCTCCTGATACTATTTGTTCAAGAAAACCACAAGTACCCCAACTTTATTTAAACTCTTCGAATAAGCAATAGCAGGTTGACTCGTTGAGTGATGAGAACAGTTTGATACTAAGTTTTTTCTGTAGAGACAATAGAACCCTATGAATAAAGTTGCATATGAATTTTATATTAAGGCAGTATTATGACGAGAAGTTAGCACCAAAACAAGCATTATGATACATATTAGAGTAAATATTGCACATCTAGCGTATTCCTCGCTCATCTCTTAACTATCTCTAATCTCTTTTATCTAATTAAATTTTGCTTATCGCTTATCTTCCAAATTTAGTTTATCTCCTTAATTAACGATTATCTTATATATTAAAGTTTTAGTTATCTAAAATCTTTTAAAAAACAACAGATAATAGTATTAAAAAATGCTTAAGCGTACATAATACATATACAAGC
>JAHWFP010158539.1:0-22974 GCA_023313725.1 Lithobius niger | reverse complement strand
TCTTTAGTGATTCCATGAGTGCCCTGGAGTCCTTGGCGAATTACAATCCTCGGAACCCCTTGACACAACGTGTCCAAGCTTTGCTTTCCCGCTTGCCTGGCCAGCGGAAAACCGTGTTTTTCTGCTGGATCCCGGGCCATGTTGGGATAGCAGGGAATGAACAAGCTGATTCTGCTGCGAAGGGGGCCCTTTCTGGCCCTCTTGGTAGGGATCTCGGCCTTGTTCCCTCAGATGCCTTTCCAACTCTGCGTCTGAGGTTACACGCTTTTTGGCAAACCTTGTGGGACAGACAGGACGGTAATAAGTTACGGGCCATTAAAGGCACTGTCGAGGAGTGGCACTCGGCGTGTCGCCGTGAGGAGGTTGTGTTGGCCCGTTTGCGAATTGGTCACACCCGACTTACTCACTGTTTCCTTTTGCGGGTGGTAGACCCTCCTGAATGTTCTTGGTGTCGACGGCCACTTACGGTCCGGCACTTACTTGTTGATTGTCGCCATCTTGATTGTGTTCGTCGTCGTTTCCATCTTCCGCATGACATTGCGCGTCAGTTGGGCGATAAGTCTGTCCTCCTGTCCGGTGTTTTTCAATTTTTGCAGGAGGTACAGATGTATGACAAGATTTAGATTAGGGGTTTGAATGACATCTCTGTAATGTGTGGTGCAGTGGCAACCCGGACCACTGCACTGTGACTGAGGTTGGCGCTAATGACCAAGTTGTCGACGCGCCATTAAGCCTCAATCCCCCCCCCCCCCCGTTTACCGTCGCCAGAGTTCCAGCGGCTAAATTTTTTTTGTATGTTGACCTTGCCACTATGTGACCTTTCTAACGTATTGGAAAGTCTATTTCAAATCCTTCTCCTAGGCGATCGAATGCTATATTCCAGTTGGTTGGAAAGCGGATGTGTTGGAGGACCTCTTTTTCATATAGCTTACAACCACGATCCAATGGTGTACCGTGTTTAGAAAACAAATAGCGGTACACATCCTAATTCATGTGAAAACGAATGGTACTACCTTTGTTTCCTCGTTTTAGTTGAATAATAAGGTCCTATTCCATCGTAGTCAGACGTAGGATCTCGCCATAGCAATTGTATCATATAACTTGCTCCATGTAGAGCATCTTGTTCGTGTAAGATGTACAAATCGGTCAAATGAGACCATTCCGCAGCAGCCTCTTTTATTCCTGCAATGAGGGATGGATTCCTAACCATGAGCTCACCACGAAAATCGTCCGCAAAGGCAAATTTCATTCTTTCACGCCTCGCACGATTCATTTGCACCAGCGAATTACAATCCTCGGAACCCCTTGACACAACGTGTCCAAGCTTTGCTTTCCCGCTTGCCTGGCCGGCGGAAAACCGTGCTTTTCTGCTGGATCCCGGGCCATGTTTGGATAGGTGGAAATGAGCAAGCGGATTCTGCAGCGAAAGGGGCCGTTTCTGGCCCGCTCCGGAGGGATCTCGGCCTTGTTCCCTCAGACGCCTTTCCAACTCTGCGTCTGAGGTTACACGCTTTTTGGCAAGCCTTGTGGGACAGTCAAGTTGGTAATAAGTTACGTGCTATTAAAGGCACTGTTGAGGAATGTCGCCGCAGTCGCCGTGAGGAGGTGGTGTTGGCCCGTTTGCGCGTTGGTCACACTCGACTTACTCTCCGTTTACTTTTGCGGGGGGTTGACCCTCCTGAATGTTCTTGGTGTCGACGGCCACTTACGGTCCGGCACTTGCTTGTTGATTGTCGCCATCTTGATGGTGTTCGTCGTCGGTTCCATCTTCCGCATGACATTGCGCGTCAGTTGGGCGATAAGTCTGTCCTCCTGTCCGGTGTTTTTCAATTTTTGCAGGAGGTACAGATGTATGACAAGATTTAGATTAGGGGTTTGAATGACATCTCTAATGTGTGGTGCAGTGGCAACCCGGACCACTGCACTGTGACTGAGGTTGGCGCTAATGACCAAGTTGTCGACGCGCCATTAAGCCTCAATCCCCCCCCCCCCTCATTTGCACCAAGGATCGAATTTGCAGCTTTGTAGCGTCTACAAGAATTTGTGTAACTGCGACTTAACAAGTACTAGATAAATCAACCAGTTCCATGGAACACAACTGCAGGGCTTTCAACATCTGCAAAAGAACTCCGCCTGCATTTTCACTAGAGCACCATCCACCTGGTCCTTTAACGAGCATAGGCATTCAAGGCGGCCGGAACTTGCACTGCAATGTTGGCTTGACTACGTAACGATCTGTGATCAAGACTCTATCCATGAATACTTAGTGAACAAATTTTTTCCCGGCAACCAAACTGTAAAGGCTTACACACGAAGTAAGGAGAGAAAAGAACACCGGAAATAAACTGATTTTTGCGTAAAGATATGCAAAGTGGGTAATTACAAAGGTGCCGAGGGCAAGGGGGACATCCCATAAGTAGCACAGTAAGGAGGATTCTACGATGAAGATGAAGAATTGTTTCTTTTTTTGAAGAAAGTGTTGAAACAACTTAACATTTTCATGACTGATTCCCCCGAGAGAAAGAAAGAAAAGTGAAGTTTTATGTCTATCACATACGAGTCAAGGAGTTGCTGGTTGCTCCAAGATCAATTTACCGAAGTACGGACTAAGTGGTCATCAAATTAAAAAAAATCCTTTACTGTGCGAAATTGTTCACTTTGATCGTAAATTATATTTTCTGAAAAAAATTATATTTAAGCTCCACAAAAACGGATGTGCAAACAGTTAAGAAACATTTACATAATTGCCAAACCGTACTTTTGCAACAACAACCTAGATTACGTTATTAGCCACAACTACAGCATAAATGCTCTTACCAGCCAAGATCAGCTTTTTACCCCCTTGCACTAGTTTTGCCAATGTGTCTGATTGCAAGTTCGACTAATAATCTGGGTCTGGTGTTCGATTCCAGGTTATCTTGGCTTCCACACTTGCGTCAACTTAAAGACAAGGCTTTGCGGGCGCTTAACATCTTGCGGGTTCTGTCGGGCACTTCATGGGGTGTGATTCCATGAGTGCCCTGAAGTCCTTGGCGAATTACAATCCTCGGAACCCCTTGACACAACGTGTCCAAGTTTTGCTTTCCCGCTTGCCTGGCCAGCGGAAAACCGTGCTTTTCTGCTGGATTCCGGGCCATGTTGGGATAGGTGGAAATGAGCAAGCGGATTCTGCAGCGAAAGGGGCCGTTTCTGGCCCTCTCAGGAGGGATCTCGGCCTTGTTCCCTCAGACGCCTTTCCAACTCTGCGTCTGAGGTTACACGCTTTTTGGCAAACCTTGTGGGACAGATGTATGACAAGATTTAGATTAGGGGTTTGAATAATATCTCTGTAATGTGTGGTGCAGTGGCAACCCGGACCACTGCACTGTGACTGAAGTTGGCGCTAATAACCAAGCTGTCGACGCGCCATTAAGCATCATCTCCCCCCCCCTTGTGGGACAGACAGGACGGTAATAAATTACGGGCCATTAAAGGCACCGTCGAGGAGTGGCAATCGGCGTGTCGCCGTGAGGAGGTAGTGTTGACCCGTTTGCGCATTGGTCACACCCGACTTAAACACCGTTTCCTTTTGCAGGGGGTTGACCCTCCTGAATGTTGTTGGTGTCGACGGCCACTTACGGTCCGGCACTTCCTTGTTGATTGTCGCCATCTTGGTAGTGTTCGTCGTCGTTTCCGTCTTCCGCATGACATTGCGCGTCAATTGGGCGATAAGTCTGTCCTCCTGTCCGGTGTTTTTCAATTTTTGCAGGAGGTACAGATGTATGACGAGATTTAGATTGGGGGTTTGAATAATATCTCTGTAATGTGTGGTGCAGTGGCAACCCGGACCACTGCACTGTGTCTAGGGTTGGCGCTAATGACCAATCTGTCGACGCGCTATTAAGCCTCAATCCCCCCCCCCAGCATTCTATGCTTCATGGTGATCACACCAACCCGAAAGGTAGTTTCGGCGATACTGTGTTGATTAGGATTCTGATGCTTGAACATGTCACTTTAACTTTATTGAATAAGTCAAGATGCCTTGACGGCATGACAGGATTGTACAGTTGTAATGAAAAAGTGCACTAGTGATGACAATAAATAGTTTAGCAAAATTACATTTTTTTTGTGTTAAGAAATTTTTAGTTCATAGTTTCGTAATTTCGCAAAATTCATAGTTTTTGAGTTAATAAATTCAAAGTTTTCCTGTCTCCAGGAAACAAAACGACATGATTGGCATACTTTGTTACAAAATGCATGTGAATAAAAAAAAAGAATAAATGTATAATCAGTTCAAATTGACAATTTACAGCCTCCAGTGATTAACACAGTTTCTTGAATATATGACTATTGTTACATAAAAGTCTGCAGCAGTAGGAGCCTTTAATCAAGGGAAAAAGTAATGAGATGGGGTGAATGGTTTGAAATGTAGGAGTTGAAATAGGTTTTGAAACAGTTGGTTGAGGGAGCCAAAACCACAGAGGCTGGAAGGACATTGCAAATTGGTAGAAGATGAGAGGTAAAAGTATGCCGTGCCCACTCGTGCGTGTGGTATGAAAATTCAAGTTTAAAGCGATGTCCACGCGTTGCAGTATATGTTTGTAGTTTGAAGTGCTCTCTGAGCTTAGGACCACCATAGTTAAATTTGAAAAGTTTGTAAAGGGTGATAAAATTTCCCCTGGTATATTTAAGGTTTTAAGGCGTTGTTCGTAAGGCGTATTGGAGAGACCTAAAACTTTTTTGAGGCTCACTGCTGCACCCTTTCGAGCGCAGAAAGGTCTTTCTTCAAGTAGGGAAGCCAGAAGTACTCGAGTATTGGTCTAATTATAGTAAGGTCTAGAATTGATAGTGCGATTAATTAAAGTGTTTAGTGAGTTAGCTTTGGCAATAATATTAGTCACGTGCAGATTTGAGAGTAATTTCAATAGTAATTCCAAGGGCATGTACTTAGGTTACTGATTTTAAGTTGGTAGGGTCCCAACTATATTGGTGGTGCGGGTTGTGTAAACCAAAATGCAAAACCGATTTATCTGGGTGAATAGATAATTCCCAATTTTTACTCCAGTTATATAGTAAGTTAAGGCTATGTTGGAACTGCATATGCGAATCTGGTCTGTCCATACCCATCTCGGTCTTTGTATCGTCAGCAAATTTATTTAAAGCATGCTTAATGCCGCTACCAAAGTCGTCAAAATATAGCAAAAATAGTAGTGGCCCCAGGACAGATCCCTGGACAATCCCACTAGGAACCTGTACAGTGTCTGATTGCGCCCCGCCGATTACTACGGTTTGTTAACCATAAGGAAATCCAGTTTAAGATGGGGCCTTGTATTCCATAAGCTTACAGTTTATGCACTGATAGGTCTTGGTGGACACGATCAAAGGTCTTCACTATATCCATATAAAAAAGTCAACTCTAAAATTTTTGTGTAAGCGTAAAAAGATAGTTGGCAACTGTAGAAAAATTTGATCTAAAACCATGTTGTGAGCAATTAAGAAGACCCCCACTCCCCATTGGTAACGTTCAGCTTTCTTTGAATTAATCCCATGTTTTAACATAAAATGACTGGGCTATTTGTTCTTGCGCCTTAAATCATATACTTGTTGTCTGCCACGTCATACGTCGGATGCAGATGTTAAATTGCATAAGCCTTCCACGTCGTTGATTTGCTTATGTACCACTTCTTTGGGTTTGAGCGATTTTGCTGATTCACATAAGTTTAATAACAAGCTTCTTTTTACTCTGCTGAATGGTTTAACATTATGTTTGCGATTGCCATGGGTAGTGGTTGGTATTTCCTTGTCTTCACTGTCAGAGAAATAATATTGCAAAATGATAAGTGAATTGACATAGTTTTCGATTATCCGTCTTCTAAATGTCTCCTCATCTTCATGACGATAGTAGCTACGTGTAAGTACTATGTGAGAGAAGGAACAATATTACTGGAAACGCACAATGTTTGGTCTGTGTGATATTTGTGACGAGGTTTATTTTGGGAATTCCAAACACCATTCCTATCAGCTTTTATATCATCTTTATGTTTCAGTTTTGAAACATCAACAAGAAACACCAATGGTATCTAACATTTCACTGGAATGTGTGAACAAATAATATTTTGAGAAGGTTCAAAAAAGAGCTCAAAAATCTTTGACTGACTTAAGTCCACTTGTAAAGCTACCTGCAGTTAAACCATCAAATGTTTCGTCAAAGTGCAGTTCATTGTTATCTTCATCATCACTTGATGTAATGTTTGTGATATCTTCAGTAGCACTTTGCCAGCTTTCAGTGACTGCGTAGGAAGCAACGTTTTTAGACGGCAAAGTTAATTCTGTTTCTCATTCACAAGTGTGAGATTTTCAGTATTAGGTTCAGACTCACTGTCGCCGTCAACTATTATTGGTTCATGTGGCATTGTTCCCAATGATGTGATCTCATTATATTGTATGTACGAGGTATCGTTAATGACACTTCTTTCCTAGTAGAATTACAGTTTTCGGAGTCTGAATCCAGATAGCGATGGAAGGTCCTCACTGGATGAAGAAGAAAAGTCTTTAAATGGAAGTGGCTGGGAAATCCCATTTCTTCATCATTTAACATACGAATAACTCTTTTGGCAGGGCTATCAACAATGGTGAAACAAAAATTGTTACTCCACAAAGACGAGTCATTTGTAGCAGTTGCACTATGTGTTAGGTTTTTACCTGAGGACATTTCGTCTTCTAGTTTGTCTTCCTTCAGGAAACTGTAATGCCATCGTTTCTTTGGGATGTATTTAACTGGCGTTGGCATGGAGCTGTCGAATTCCTAGTTTCTCGTTTGCTTCATTGTCATGGGTGAGCTGTTGTCTGTATCGGTATTCTTCCAGCAATGAATAAAGATAGGGCTTATTAGTTAAGCCTGAAGATAATGTTGGAAAAGGTACTGACTAATATAACTGACTGTACGTTGTAGTTTGACTCAGCTGGAACTCTGCCGTTTTGAACTATTGTTGAAAACGTGTAAACCTGGCCGAATAAGCCAGTTAGAAATTACAATTCAAAGTATTTTTCGGTGCAGTTGTGTTTTAAAGTGAAATTTTTAAATGTAACAAATAATAATAAAAAAAAAAGGATGAAGTGTTGCAGCCTTCTTTGGGCAGGATGACTTGGGTGTTCTTCTCAAGGCAGTACCGTCAATTGCTTTACTTTCTAGGTTAATAAACAAAAACGGAACGTTGACTGTTGACGAGTAATGGTCTAAAAGTAAACCTTATAAGCTACCTGGACAAGCTATGACTTGCTGTCTAGACCCCAGAGAAGGCCAAGAACCACAGTTGAAATGAACCTATTGTAGGGTTACTTAATAGCATCCTGTGGGGCTGGCGATTGCCACCTCCGGGGGCTCCGCCATCGTCTCCTCCCGGGGCCCCGCCTACGTCTCTTCCTGGGGCTGCGTCATTGTCTCACCAGGGGCTGTGTCATCGTCTCCACCAGGGGCTGCGTCATTGTCATCTCCAGGGGCTCCGCCATCTCCGCCGGCAGCTTCCACTTGGGCTGCCGCACGTCGGACACGGGGTTCAGGTATCGGTGTTAGATTCACTGTTCGCCAACCCCGGTGTCGAGGCAGCGGCCCGATCCTAAGTGCCCACGGAATCCACGCCAAGGGCAAGATGGCGCGTTTCTTAGCCTTGGCGTTGTTAGGTGGCAGGTCTTTGGATTCCTGTGAACAGACGACACTTACAATTATTGTTGTAGTTACTCACTCTGCACCCCGAATTTAAACAGAGGCAAATAAATCTTCTAATTTTAAAAATACAGATCTGCATTCAAAACTACATTTCCATCAATTCTGCACGTTGTGCGGCAGTGGGTGCAACGGCTAAAAACTTCAGTTAATAGTGCAAAATCTAATTATACAACTCATTATGCAATAAAGCATTTAATGGACTGCAGTTAACCAAATAGCAAACCCACACAGCAACACACTTCAAGTAATTTGAAAAAAATTTGAAATTAGTGTGTTGCTGTGTGGGTTTGCTATTTGGTTAACTACAGTCCATTAAATGCTTTATTGCATGGCTAGTTGTATCAAGAAACGAGCAGCACAATACCGTTTTCTGAAAAAACTGCAAAAGGTCATACGTCCGAATAACTATAAATTTGGAAGAGTAAGTATTAATAACACGTAGCATATAAAATATGGATGTAAGCTTTTAAAACATACAATGCTCACTCAGAGGCATAAATAGTCCAAAATAGCAGGTACAGCTGATTGATTTTAGTTTCTATTTGCCCTTATGAAAACCTACATTACCTAATTTATTAGCAGTTCCTTCCTTTTGAACCCTAGTAGAAAAGGGCATGCGTCCATCTCCTCTCATTGCGCATGTGCGCAGGCCTCTATATGAGGATGTCGCCCGGAGTTGGGCTTCATTCTTTCTTCCACACTGGGTCTACTTTGGCGACGGAGAGGGGAGACCGGGCGGGCTTAGGTAATGTATCTTTTCATAAGAGCAATAGAAACCAAGATGTGCCAGTAGTGCAGCAGTGTAACGGACACCGAGTTCTGGGCAAAGTAATGAAAAAAGTAAGGCAAGCAAACGTGACAAAATTCTCATTAACCTTTGAGTGGAGGTGAACTGGCGGGGACTTGAAGGCCTTGCCATTGAAGGGAATCCAGAGAGCCAGAATCCCACCTTCTAGTAGAACGTAAAGGTCTTGTTGTGAAAGGAATCCGGGAAACTGGAGTCTCGTCCTCTTGACGACTCTGACGGTCTTGCTGTGAAGGGATTCCAGGAAGCTGAAATTGGACTATAAAGGTGTTAGCAAGTCAACTCAACACTAGGCCGAGAAAAACATTTCAGGTGCACGAAGGTCACGAATCGCATGTCTTTTGCAAGTTTTTTTTTACTGCTCTTCATAAAAAGTTATTTTCCCACCTGAATAATTCTAGTTCAGAATACACCTAATCTAATACACATAATTTAAATAATTAAATGATCGAAACTAGTTAAATGGAAAATCCAAGCTAACTAGAGGAAAACTGAGTTATCTTTTTTCGACGCAATGCCCACAAAATTTTGCACAATTTAGGGAGGGGGGAGGATCATAAGAATAACAATTCCTTTTCCTCTGTGAAATTGTGCGACACGCCCTAATTTTGTTAAAAAAGTATAATAAAAGTATAGTTAAACAATGATACCAATTAGTTAAAATCTCGTGATAATTTCTTATTTTTTAAGTCATCTACTAATGTGAATGTACTGATTCAATTTACGGTACCAGTAGATACAAAAAGTTAAAAACTTATTTGACTACAGCTGAAGAAGGACAACCCATCACAGCCTATGTGCGCTACCTGTAATTACTAAACTAAGCAACAACTTACGTAATAACAGTCTTCAAAACATGGAAATTGTTTTATCATGTACGACTGGCACCTAGGAGTTGCCTCCTGGGAAAGGTTTTCTTAGCAAAGCCTTGATGGTTCCTTTATTTTGCTTTTTGTTCAGTTCGGCTTCCAGACCATTTTGTGCCTTTCTGTGACGTACGTGCACAATTTCTCCGTTTTTCAAAGTCCAAGGATGATGCTATCTGTGATGAAATATTCATAGATGATGTATTATAAAATATATTGACACAGAGTCATCGTGTAAATGGTTGATGTTATACATGAATTTACTTAAGAATAAAAGTTCATTTTATCACTGTTGTGAGGATATAGGGCCTAACGTTTATGAGGTATGACGCCTAATTGGCAGCATCAGGATAAATGAGCCTAACGTGATCAATGAAGTGATGGAAACCCTATTCACCGAAACTGTGGCGCCACAAGAACTCTGCCATATAATTCGACAGCATGCTGCAGTGCGTACCAAACCGACGAATGTTTTTATGCTTAGCTTTTTTTGCCAAACTGATTCCACGTGGTTAATTGTAGCTTGAGTCAGAGGGTCGACAAAATGCATTGTGGGATTCCCGAGATTTGCAATTGTGTTGTACGCGCCCCATAAATCTAAAATAATCGTTGTGCCTGGGCAAATAAACTGCTGGATGATAGGAAGGAGGGTCTGGGCATCATGGCGATCAACAGTAACCATGAAACTCTCCTTAGTTTGAGTGTCATAACAGCCGAAAACCCACTGCTCCCTAACTGCGTGACCTCTATTATACTTCCTGCACGCAAAGCAACTTTAATCAATTTCGACTACGTGACCTGGACCACCCAGAACGATTGGGTTCAGTAAGAAATATGCATGGCAGATATCACGACAGAATTGCTTCCAATCTACCACAGACGCAGAAGACCAAATTCTTAGTTCAAGCATCAAAAAATCATGCTTATCGAGTTCAAAACTCCACATGTACGCAAGTTTAACAATAATATCAGTAGAAAACGACTATTAGAAAAAAAAAAGAATCCTTTCGAATGGAAACCGTTTTCCTACATATAGGCCTTTAGCGGAACAGAACCAAATTAATCCATTTCTACATTTTTTTCTCCAAAAACATTTCTTTGTCTCCACCCACGCAATTTCCGTTTTCACAAAAGCGGACACCTTTTAGTAGGCTATTATGGAAAGCTCATTGAACACCCGACATGTTATTAGTGCACACTTGAAATAAATTTTCAAGAAAACCAGACCAGATCTGGAAAGTTCCTAACACCAGCCATGTTTCCGTTTAATTCACCTTTTTTTAGGATTCACCCACAATAGCGCAACAACCCAGTTAAAAAAACGTCAGTCGAGGGCATCTCCGATCACGCTAAAGTTGGCACAACATTCGCAGCATTCACTTTCGTAATGTCTTGCTGCTGTTGAAGTGTGGTGATGCTGATGAGGATTATGGTGGCTACCCTTTTTGGAAGTCTGTATGGGGTCAAAGTCCCGCTCAGCTGCGCATCCCTCCAATAACACTATCTCCTTCCTCTCTCAAAGATCCTCTTACCCCAAATAAGACTGCCTCTACCCCAGCAACCACCTACTCCTGTTGTCTATAATTATACTATTAACTAAACAACAAAAGAGAGAGCATTAGAGCTCACATTCCCACGGAATTCACAACCAGAAGCAAGGTTCCGTGGCTCGTAGAACTCAAAATCGGCTACCTCTGACTCGGCGGCTAGCCCTGTGGTTGATGTGCAAAGTTTCTCTTGTCCACAGTTCAATTCTGCCGAGGTTTTATCGAACGTTTCTGATGGTAGCCTATAATACATGTGCTGTCTGCTAAAACAGCAAAATATTTCGCTTCTTTTATCTTTGACTTTATACTGTAGTAACTTTATCACTAGCAATAATTATATAATAATAATAAGTTTGTTGCAAACGCAGCCGGAATGGCAAGGACCTGGCGCTCACTAACTGCCATCCGAAATTAAAACAAAAAATGTTAAAAATTACCAAAGTTTGGGATTTTAAGAATTTAAAACGAAGACAATGGCTCGGCTACAAAGGAAGGGTAGATGGTATTGGGTTAGGGTCACGAATGCCTTACCACCAAGGTTAGACCTACCAGGGACGCAGTGGTCCTCGATGGCATCGCCAAACGTGAGGGACAAGTGGGAGAAAAGCCGGTATCATTCATTGTCAATGTTTCTTTTAAAAATAATAAAAAGTGCATCGTATTTTAAAGCTTGGCCAAAACCAATTGTCAATCTTAAAAAAGATAATGAAGGTGATAAAAAAATAGTAATAAATAAATAAAATTTCTTGCAATGATTGCAAAGGTCAACTGGTGTCCGCAAATACCTAGCCTGATCAGTAATGACATAGCTGTCGACGCGCCATTAAGCCTCAATCCCCTTCCCACCTCCCCCTCTTTCAATGCCACTAGGAAATTTTCATCAACGATACATACTGCTTTAAAAATCATGGATTTGTAATTTTTCCACGTACAAAATAAATGTTCATCACAGGATTCATTCTCTGAAAATTGCAGCAGATAATTTTGAAAAAAATTTTGTTAGCAATAGTTCAAATAGTGGCAAATCTAAGTGCGAATTTTCTTGGTCTTTAATTGTGATAATTTTAGCCATTACGGGGCCCAAAATTGTCAAATACATTTGTACGAGATTTCTGAATCCAACCAATCCTTTAATTTATTTTAATCTTGAATTTAAGATAAATAGCTTTTTACTCATTAATTAAGCTAGAATGAGAGACCAATGATCATTGTTCTCCACCAAGGCATAAGCTGTACACGTAACATTTAATAACGTTTTTGTGAGTATTCAGCTGTTCATTTTGACCATTCATTTTACCAAATTACTGAAAGCTAACAAATTCTTAGTTTCTTGCAGTCAATATATGCATATTATATGTTAATTATAATATCAAACCATTCTCCAGGTGTGAGGCATGTCAAATCATAATGTGTAAGCTCTATCCTAATAACTGTACACTTTACTTCACTTTCGTCTCCTTTTAAAATATCCATGGAACTTACACGTTTATAGTAAATACTTGAATTGCTCTTATTCTGGAATGTTGTGGCACTTACACAACACGTGTTATAAACTTACACGTTTATAGTAAATACTTGAATTGCTCTTATTCTGGAATGTTGTGGCTACAATGGCGATATATTTCTCAGCAACACCTTAGCGTATTTATGGCTTTTGCTCGTTTGAAAAAGACATCGCCGTGGAGGTTGCAGATAAACTCCATGATTTTTTGCGTAAAGACTTTTACGTTACGTTTAGAAGTTAGATCAGGTGATTTACACCATGACTGTCGCCAAAATCTTTTGTCTTTATTTTCTTTACCGTTTTCATTTATGCTCTCACTGGTAGGTTTAGCTTTTGGCTTTCTTTTGTTGTGGATTGCTAGGTGAACCTCTTTGTAGAATTCTCGCTGCGTGAATATTGTTGCTTCACAATTTTACCGAGCGAGCACATCAATTCTTTTCTCATGCAAATAATTCTATAATGCCCCGACTGTTTGCTGGTCTATCCCTACAATTAATTGGAGACTTTAACCTTATGTTAAGGGTAATAGAAACGTGTGTATTATATTACTCTGTGCTTCTGTACCTAATAATAATTTTGTCTACAGAGGAGCTGTACCAAAATGATATCTTTGAAATTGTACATACGTATGTACATAGTGAATCGTGTTGCTACCAAGATTTTATTATAAATTACCACAGTATACTTATGGCTAGCTTCTGGAAAGTAGAATTATGGCCTTTACGCAAAAATTTCTCTTCGGTTAGCAATTTACTATTTTTTTAAAAATTTTTCTTCTTTGTAAAGTACCGAGTTTATATCTGCTAAGGCTGGTGTGTTTTAGAGGAAGTGAAATGATCTTCACTATTAACTGAACTAAATCATTCTCCAATTGCAAATTTCCTAGCAAAGCTTTTTTTCTGACAAACGTCATTTGTGAGATAGGTCGTAGAAGCACATTGATGATGTGATATATTGCCAAAGAGTATACAGAGTGGACCAATTGAGCAGAACACCAAACACCAAGTATTCCACGGTTGAAGGGTGGTATACTTGGTAATACTTTTGACAATACATTTTAATATTTTTCATTACATGACGTGTACTGCAACAAATTATTGATTTTTTGCATTTTCCCTGATGTGGGTTACCCATTAACAATTTTATACATACTTTGAAGATAGCACGATAGGTTTTCACCATTGTAAATATTTAATATTGAGTTTATTAACATAGACCTTTTGAGCATAGAAAACATTTTTGGAAATTTCACTAGAGAATGACAAAGTTGTTTTTCATCATAACGAAAGCAATGTAAGAAGTACGTAGACATATGTGCTCACAGGTTGCTAGTTGAGTAACAGCGTTTGGTGGAGGTGTATCAGTTTTCAGTGGATTGCAAACACTTAAAATAGATATAAAACAGCTTACTGACGCATTACTATCAAGGAACACAATGTCTGATGAAGAAAGAAAACGAAACGTGCGACCAAATTTGTTTTGTTTTGGCGTTACATCCTGCCGAAATAACTAATATCTGTGGTTAATTGCAATCGCAGTGTATGGAACCATGAAATTCAACTAGGTTTTACATTAAACAAACAGTTATAATAATACATACCTGTCAGGAAAGCTTCCCTTCTAGAATGTGACAACATTCAGTGATGGGGAAAAAATGCACTTCTTTGTGTGTGATTGAAAGCCTAATGAAACATTATATTGAGCAGAAGATACTCAAAATTACTATTCTCATCGTTGATTGACGCATTTGTGAATCTGCTGCTACTGAAACATGATTCAGCAAAAAAACTCCTTTCCAGAACATTTAAAACTGTGACAACAAACACACAAAAAAAGAACTTTTTATGATGGGAAACAAACTAACTGTAAGCATTTTATCCAAATGATGCTGAAACTGACCCCTCTCTGCCTCAGTGTATTTTGAAGCTGCTTTTCCATGGACTGACGAACCCGTTCAAAAACACTGGGGACTGTACGAAGCTGGGTACCAGAGCAATGCCCAGGTAAAAAAAAATTATCCCCGCGACGTTGAGTTTTCAAAAATTCAGAATACCTGCAGTCCACAAATTCATTACAATTGTTGCTGTAGTACTTAACAAGTGTGTGTTTAATTAATGTTTCATTAGGCTATTCGATTGTTTTCAATTACATGCAAAGAAGTGCGTTTTTTTCATCACTGAATGTTGTCACATTCGCGAAGGGAGGGCTTTTCGGAAAGATTTGTATTATTGTTCCACTGCGATTGCCGTCAACCTCAGAGATTTGTTATTTCGTCAGGGTGTAACTCCAAAACGAAGCAAATTTGGTCCAATGTTCATTGGGACTTTTTAACTTGCTTTTGTGGGGGAAATTAGCCCTGGGATATGCGACACCAATTTCCAAACACCCTGCGTACTGACTGACCCCAGTTTTAATTCCCATGTGTCAGCAATTGAACGTTCTTTCCCCTTTTAGGCCTAAGCTAAAAAAAAAAAAAAAAAAACAAGCCAAAACAAGCTCTGTAGCTTGTGTGGTTGGAATCTTTGATGTTTAAATGGATGGTAATGGGTGCAAAATAATGTAAACAGTAAAAACATCTGGTTTTAAACACTAATCCGTATTCTCTTTTTTCGACTTCAACAATACCACCATGGTTCCAGTAAATGGAATTCTCCATTTTGTACTGTCGCTTTGGACGCTGGTATTTAGCAGTTTCTTCTCCACGAAGACGCACTTTCAACGCATCTGCTGGAGCACCCGATTTGTTGGTATGTTTGTGAAGGATGGTTTTCCTTGCATCATTTTGCTTTTCTACAACCACACAACAAGATTTGCTGAGGAGCGTGGCAAGCCACGCCGTGCATGTAAGGGGTTACTCTAATTTTAGTACAGCCTTTACGGTGCGGGACCGAATAAAAATCTTGCACCCACTTCTTGGCTTTGTCCGCAACCTGTTTGCTTACATCCTTCTTGTTGCATGGTTTACATAGTTCAAGAAAACTGTCGATAGCTTAGCAACTACAGCGCAAGTGTCTGGAAAAAGAACTAAATGCAAGACGTGCAGGGAATAAAGCTAGAAGTTTAGCTTTTTGTTGGCAGTGAGGCTGGTCCTATCCTGCAGCAGACTTCTTGCTCCAAACTGAAAAACTAACACCTATATCATTTATAATAGACACAAGTTTGTTAACATGCAGACTTTCTCTGTCCTTTTGTTTCTTTCCAAAGTTATGTCTATCATCCAGGTCCAAATCTTCAACATTAGGTTTTCTTCTAGTTTGTCAGTTATTCGCAACAGTGCATGTAATAAGTCCAATACAATGTGGCTTGGTTCAATATTCAAAATGAGCTCTTTCTCGCAGCCAAACTTATTGGCCGGGTAATCCGTCTTCATGGTGGTCAAACTACGGGAAATAGTGTTATTGAAATATTCAATGCTTTTGGTCAACGTCCCACCTTTCATCTTTCATGTGTGGTGCTGTGGCAACCCGGACGACTGCACCTGTGACTGAGGTTGGCGCTAATGACCAAGCTGTCGACGCGCCATTAAGCCTCAATCCCCCCCCCCTCCCTTTCATCTTTCTTCACGTAACACCAGATGCACGAATAATATGAATTGGCTGCCAACATGCCTAATAGTATTAAAATAAATTTCATGGCACGAGACAAAAAATAATTCTATAGGATAAAATTTTGAATCAGCAAGCAAGCCGCCAGAAGTGATAATTTGGTGAATGTGATCGAAAATGTTTTTTGTTGATAACTTCAGCTCGTCATAGTTTTCTTATGTTTTTAGAACTGCCGCAGGAATATGGCCTTGGCATGACATAGCTATTGCATTGTCCACATCAACAAGTGAAAATATAACCCAAGTGGTTAGTCGTGTCACAGGAGTTCCATCACTTACGATTTTCAAAGGTGATGGAACCCCTGTGACACGACTAACCACTTGGGTTATATTTTCACTTGTTTTTCAAGTTTTTTTCCCTGGTGTTTTGCTTTTTAAAATCACTAGGACAGCCCCCCCACTATGGAGGTTTATAGAATACGGATTATCGAGATTCCCACTGCTGACATTCACACACACACATACATGTAATTTCCCGTTAGCAGTCACCTAAGCTTTCATTAGATTTAGTTAGAGCCAGGGGTAAGAGATGTTGAGGCCTGGTTCGCGATTGCATGAAAATATTGTGACTGGAAAAAAACATGACGTCATCAGCACCGTGTATCTTTGTTGAAAAGACAGTTCGAATTATTACTTATGCAGACAAATTGGTTCTGTATCCCACTGCGGACATCAATAGAATAGAATTAGTAGTGGGAATCTCGGTGATCTGGCGACATACAAACAAACGAATCTTACGATCTTAGTTGATTTTAATGACATCATTGACCGGCACATGAGCTCCTGGAAAATGGCCTGGGGTTTTAAAAATCTTGTGTTCTGCATCAAGAAAATTACGACATTCATTGATACAAGTGATGGAAGGCAAGCTACATAACAAACTTGCTTAGTTCAGAATAAAATTCATTGGAAGCATTATTTACGTCCAATATATGCACCAATTGTTTCACCTTCTCCCTCTCAGAAATTAGTAATTTGTAATAATTCGCTGAACTCCATGTTACTTCGCCACTAGCCTTCTAGATTCTGTTATTATAGTTATCAATTACAAATTTTCTTTAGGATGTATCACGCACCACTACACAGTCCAGTTCTATACCAAACGATTCATAAAACCATAAGGCCTCTTCAATAGCAGTTTTAACTTGAAGTTGTCGTTGCGCCTGTCGAGGACTTACTTCAGTAAGAATTTTTCCTGTGTGTAATTTTGGAAGAGTGGTGTTGCATGATACAGCTTCAAGATTTGTAATTTTGTCCTGCAGTTTTTTGCATTGTCTTTCTTTGGCAGCAAGCTTTCAGAATTACTTTGCTGCTTCACAATTTCTGCAGTCATTTTGGAAAGTCCAACAACTGATTTTTCGTAAATCTTAATTGCAGTTATCTTCTCCCGAATCTCTTCATTGGCTGCAACCAGTGCCTACGTTTTAAATAACAATTTGTCTTCTAACGAAGTACTGGTAATCAGTTCATGTTTATAGCTATGAAGCATGGTTAATTTTTGGTCCATAACCTGCCACTGTTGTCCTTTCTTCATTTTACTGTCAACACGTGAAATATTGAAAGCAGCTCGATTCTGAAATGTTTTTGAATTTCTATCAAGGCGACAAAACACTGGTAAAAGTCAATTTACGTACACTGCATACGGAAAATGATCTTTATTTTTATATTCGTAGGCCATCTGGCGCCATAACCCATTGCTGCAATGCAAAGTAACGAGCACGACACTGGTTCGAAGGAGAGAAGCCCCTCAAGTCCTAAACATGTGAAAAAAAACAAAAAAAACTACGTTTCGAGAATAACAATTCCCGTCATCAGGTTAAAATTACAATTAAAAATACATACAAAATCTCGGCAGGTATCTGCCTAGTCACACCGGTTTTTTTTTAAAGGCGTAACGCGAACGAAATAAAAAAAAGAGTAAAAGAGAATGAATAAAAACCCTTGAAATTTTTTCCCTCAAAAGAGACAAAAATCAGAGGTGAAGCAGCATACGTCTTTCCCCGTGCATGCCAAGGAGGAAAGCCGGATTTGGTCAGAAGTGGAATTCGAACCCACGCCCGGAAGTCCGGACTGCGATTAAATATCATGAATTTAATTTACAAATTATGATAATAATAAAAAGATTAATAATGCATAATTAATACATATATGAATATTAATATATTCAGTCTTATATTCGCAATTAATCAAAATAGCACATGTTCAGGCTTGATATTTCTTTGAAGACAGGTGCTAGCTCAAGAGAGCCGAATTATAATTAAAGCCTAAGCCCAGGTGTGGTCGGTCTTCTTTGTAAAATAACCCAGAAGGATTCCACAAATTGTAAGGGCAGGATGATTGGCATATTTATTTGACAGAACACCGAAAACCAATTAAAAACCCTGTTACTTAAATTGGGGAACAGGTAACCTAAATACCAATGGCCTCATATTCCAAGAAGTCCTAACACCTGTTTATTTGATTGGCAGCAGCAATACAGAAAGATCGCTCATGCGAGAAGAAACTTCGCGTTGTAGCAGCTGCTGAGTGACGTGGAAATTAGATGGCCCAAATAGATTTGGCGGCACGCAACAATAAAGGAATTCCTTTAACAAACAATAGGGGCTTGATTGACAAGCTAGATAATTGGATAGATAAGGATTTAGTATATAATGAATCCCGTTAAGAGAGGCGGGACAGTTACGTTCTAACTGATCTCTTGTGCGCTTCGAAGTGCAGCCAGTACACCATCTGATAATCCAGGCCGGAGGAGGGACCGAGGTTACGGCAGGAAGCCAGGTTACCGGGGACACTTCCCCTAATCCGCAGCTAAGTACTCTGGCCTCCATTTATAGAACAGCTTAACTGTTACTATGAATATATCACTTATTTAGATAACAATCTGAATAGTTATTGCTAATCATTTATTTATTATTATTCCGCTAGAATGCAAATCACTTGCTTAGTTATTAATGGAATCACTCGGTTGTACAGCATTCTCGTTATTTTGGTCGTTAGTAACCTAAATTAATGTTCTGACCAGTTCTGGTGCAGATTGCTGTATAATAGCTTACGCAGTTATTAAAATACCTGGGATAATCAATTGTTTTATTATTGTCTCCATATTGATGTGTCATTTGAATATATACACCACACATAGCTATCCTGATATCATGGTATTTCTTGTTATGAACCCAAGTAAATATCATAACAATGGTGTCTAGAAGTGGATTCAAACACTCTTAAATCCTCGGAGACTAAATAATAAGAATTTTTTTTAGTGGTGTGTAAGGTGATATTTGGTCAATTACGATAATCGGATAGTTTACCGTAAATTCTAGCGCAATAATAGCTTAACGATCGCCGATCGGCATTGAATTTTTTTTTTGCGTTGTGAAGGCATATAGTAGTTGACGTGTTGATTGTTTAAGGCGCTCATATCTTAATTATTGCATTTAGTTTGTTTGGTTATATGGCATTTATTTAGCGGACGTTTAGCTAAGTTATTTTGTACAAATTTTGTGGTGACGTGGTAATCCAGTTGGGCTTTGATTTTTTTGCTGAATGTTCGCTGCGAATTGGTATCTTGCAGTGTGAAAGTGTATCGTTGGGCTATAGCCTATAGATTTTCAAGTGATTGGTTTATGTTTTTTTGGGTGTGTTGCGTACTCGCTCATAGAAGCGACCACTTCCTTAGGCTTGGAATTTTTTTTTGTAGTGTTTATAGGTTGGTGTTAAGCCTAGTGTGCATATTTATAGGAATTGTGAGTTGTGTTGCTTAAAGGTAGACTGTCGTGGATTTCGTTCGGCAGTTAACCAATTGTGGATTTAAATTCATTTAACGATTTTGTTTGTTTTGCATTGCCTATACTTGTAAATCGTAATTATGCCTAGAGCTAGGGGTAATACTGGTCGCGGAATGGTTATTCGTTCTTCAAGGGGTAGGCCTATACGAAAACCTTTGAATAGAGATGATTTTGTCGATACTAGTCAGGTTTCCACTAGTGTGCCTAAGCGACATAGATGCATAACGCAGCATATTTTGGATTTAGACTCGGATAATGATGCCGATCTTGCTCAAAGATTGAGGGCTTACTCCCCCCTTCCTCCTATATTACATCGGGAACGTTCTCGTTCACCAGTTCGTCATGAATCGAGTAGGAATAAATCTAGGGGTAGACAGAGGGTACGCTTGCCTATGCCACCCGATGTTTCACCTCTGAGTCACGTGATGTTACCTACTCCCCAACCGGTAATACGCAGCTGGGAATTGGAATTAATGGTGACCAATTGCAGGACATTTTGTCAACATGCTTACAGACTAGTAATCGTTTCTTACAGCAAATTACCGAGAATCAATTTGACATGTTTAAGGATCTTAGTGACTCTTTTCACTCCCGTGAACCATCCGGGATAGAGGAAAAATTCGGAGGAGATCGGAAGTTCGAAGAAGGCAATTACGATTTTTCGGGGCGACGAAACCATTGATGTGTTCACATTTTCTCTAATGGTAGAAAATTTGCGTACTTTGGATCCTTCTCTAAAGGACACAGAATTAATTTCAGTCGCATGTAGAAAGTGTGCAGGGAATGTAGCAAAGTACTTGGCTATGAACCCTCAGATTGCAGGTCTTACCGATTGGGCTAAATTTAAGGAAATGCTAGTTGACCGTTTTGGTTGCGCAGGTAAAAGCATAACCATGAATAAATTTTATGCTTCTGAAATGAAGGAGGGCGAAACTATTGAGGTATTTTCTGACAGATTAGAGGGAATGGCTTCTGCACTTTGGCGTGTTAAACCCGAGGATAGCGCGGAGGAAAAGTTGTGTAAGCTTGAATCTAAAAATGAAGGCTTGCGTTCGGGTTTCCTTCATGCTATGCCTCCTGAAATTGAAGGTCATCTTTCTGCAGGAGGTCCATCCTCGTTTAGGGCTATGTATAATGCAGCTATTAAAAAGAGGGCGATTTTGGAAGGTTATGTTGGGAAGCGTCATGGGTCAGTCGTAACGAAACCAGCTGAAACTGCAGGTAGTAAACAAACGCCGGACATTGGCATAAATAATCTTGCTTTAGGTTCAGTGGTAGAGAAAATCGTACAGTTAGAAAGAAGTATGAATAAAATTAGAAATACTTCATTAGATTTAAATAAGGCTAGAGTAAGTGCCACAAGCACAAACCCTCGTACGGATAAAATTTGTTACCGTTGTCTAGGGCGTGGCCATTTGAAAAGAGAATGTAAGACTAAGGACGCAAATTTACAGAGGGTAAGACAACGTAACGAAGCAAGGGGTAACGTTGGACGAAATGACAGATTTACAGATAACAGGGAAAATCGCGGTGGTAATCGGTTTCGAGGAAATAATCGTGGTAAACGGAAAAATTATTTTTCTGGATTCGAAACTAGGGATGCAGCTCAATTTAACTCAGGTTTTAAGCAAAGTTGGGGAAAACAATTCTGGCGGTAGTTATGGTAACGGAGGCCAAAAGCAACAGCAAAATAGCCAACAAACTCTTGTTCCACAGCGTCAAAATTATAACCAAAACCAGGTCCCACAGCATGCTACTCAGTGCGATCAGGTAAACGATTCTGATCAGGTTAACGATCAGTCAAAAACGGTTGATAGCCTGAATGTAAACAGGGATTCTAGCTATGTTCCCCACAGCAAAAGCAGGGTAATAACGACAACAAGCAGTTTGTTAGCTCTGTTCATGCTCAAACTCCTGTTGTTCCAGAAGTAGATGGAGATGGACGTCATACATTACCTGTAAAGCCAATAAAATTGTTTTCCAGTGATCAGGCCAATAAATTATTGCGTAAATTATACACAGGTGTCGAATGGCATCAACAAAAATTGGCCTTGCCCGATAGGATGTTAACACTGCCACGTTTAGCTTCTTACTACGGTAAAATTCCCTCAAAGTATGTCGCACCTGCAGTCGAAAATAATCAAACTTTATCTGCTGATTTTGATACAATTTTGGAAACAATGAATAGTAAATATGGGTTGGAGTGTGATTCAGTAATAATTACTTTGTTCGAAGATGGAAGTGATTCCACTAGTTTTCATTCAGAATTAAATCAAGTAGAATCAAATAAGCCTATTGTATTAACTTTACTAGATCAGAAACGCACATTACAGTCCTGTCATGTTGACGAAACACTTTTTTAAAGATGAGGTCCACATGCCTTGAGGTACTTCTATAGGTATTTCTAGTGAAACTCTATAAACAGCTTGAAAATTAGGGTTCCTATTGTTTCGGGAATTATGGAACCAACTATTTGCTTGACTTGTTGGGATAGCAAAGGCGCAAGTAAAACGGCGATCTGCTTATGAGCGTCTCTGCTTCAGCGAATGGGAAATGGTACAGCCAAAGCCATCTAGACGCAGCGTTACTAACTAGAGGTGAAAACGAAGACCTACCTGACTTGGAGTTTAGCAAGGAGCAGTCGTCGCTCAATGAGGAAAGTGTTCGCATCACTGTAAAAACTAAATTCTCTCGCCCAAATTTAGTGTTTAATATTGGTGGTACGCCTAAGGTGTGTTTAATTGACACAGGTAGTTCACTTTCACTTTTGGATAACACTACAGCTCACAGAATGCTTAAGTATATGAGAAGTGGCTCACGTTTAGTTGATTTGGAAATGCCCGTAAGCCTTGTAGGCGTGGGAAATCGGCAAATAAAAGCGGTTCGAAAAATAATTACATCTATTTCTAAATGTAATTTTTCACAACAACAAGAGTTCATCATTGTTCCCGATTGTTCGTTTGGAAAAATTTCTGTACTCCTCGGTGACGATTCCCTGTCTACACAACCAAATTCGGTAGCCATAAATTGCACTGATAATGTTTTGAACATCGGCAATTTAAAATTGTAATTATCACAGTCTGCTGATGAAGCTCATGAATCGTATAATCGAAATCAGGAAATTATAAACAGACACATGTATAAACCCAATACGATTC
>JAHWFP010158531.1:0-13107 GCA_023313725.1 Lithobius niger | reverse complement strand
AGTGTCAGATCAAATTTGAGCCACCGCAACTCCAGAATGTCAGCCACCAACAATCGTAGTCGTTCCTTATACGAACAATACGATAAACCTCGAAGGCTCTTCTTAAAGGATCGCTGAATTGATTCAACCAGATATATGTCCTTTACAACAGTTGTTGACTAGACATAGAGGTGTATTATACATGAGTCTAACCACAAAAACACACCCAGAACAACGTCTTGCAATTCGCAGACGAGCATCGACGGACAATGGTAGATCTCAGGCTGATTTGACCATTTGATCATAATGGTGTAGACCACTTTAAAGCTGCTACAGAACCACACACCAAGGTCCCTACATTCTAACTCATGTTTTATTTCCCGACCTGCAATTTCATATACTTTAAATTTATTTGAAGATTCCAGATGTGTTTCATGTGGGGTCTTCAAATAAATTTAAAGTACATGATTTATCACCCGCAAGAGCTAGTTGCCAAATATTCGACCAACGTTCTAGTGAATGCAGGGCATCACGCTATTTCCCGTGGTCGACCTAGTCAATAATGTGACCATACAGCTTGATGTCGTCCGCAAACTTTGGCACGAAGGTGCTGTATGCAAGGAGGAGATATGGCTGACTCGATTTGCTTGAGGACCCTTTGTTTTTTGGCTCAATCACATTAATTCGACGCGAGTCACATCGAATTAAAAACGCCGTTTGGGAAAAAAAGCATTAGAGCTCGTATCCCCCAGGAATTCACAAATAAAAAAGGAATACAGTTCCCTCGAAGAAACGAACTTTTATTTTAACCCAAATTCCAGGGAACAAGGATTGAAACATACCAACCCCCATGCAAACGCATACATCACTAATCAAACAAACAAAACGGTTGAATACTTCTCACATTAAAAGAACACACACAAAATACAAACGTATACATGCACAGGAACTAAAACTTATAAACATTAAAAAAAAAACACCACAAACAAACACCACAATAAAAACAAACATAAAATAAACACATAATCACTCACACGAAATAGAACTAAAATAGAAACCGACAAACACAATCATTTTAAACATAAATTGTGTTCACTTTCTGACATTACCGGTGAGTAAAAACAAACCTTGTTCCCTGGAATTGGAGTTCAAATTATAGTTCGTTTCGTTCGAGTGAGCTTTAATCCATTTTTTATTTTCGTACCTTCACTATTGTAACTTCCATAGAGACACGAGCACTAGGCCAATACTTTTTTTTAACATTTTGTTAACGATGAAGCCCTTTTTTCGTCAGTTAGTTCACATTTTACGTATCATAGCCAATTAAATTTTAAGTCGAAAATAAATCGTTCGTTAAGAAAACCAAAAGGTATTTGTTAAGAAATACTTTTTGGTTGGCTTAACGAACGATTTATTTTCGACTGTCCAGAATGAGAATCAAATGGTTTTTATTGCGTCGTATATTTACATATGAGACAAGCTATTATGATAAGACCGAGGTCTTTTTTACGCCAAAGGAAAAACACTAATGATAACAAATTAGTCAAATAAAATCAGTGCAGGATGAAGCAATACACATAGTAAAAACCTAAGCATATGAAAAAAACAAACATGAAAAAACGAAACATGACGAGGATGTATGGAAACATAAGAGGGACAAGGTGGGGACAAACAGAACGAAAAGCACTGACAGAAAGAGAAAAACTAGGGAAAAGAAAAAGAAGAAAAATTGATAATTTAGTTAAATTTTGATAACTCTCTACGGAATTACAGTGAATGCGTTTTGCAAGGTGTTTGGAAAAGGTTCTTTCCGGAAAGAGTGAAGATTGGTGGCAGATTTAATATCTATAGAAATCTGATTCCAGACAGGAGTAACCCTGCCTTTCAATGATCGTTTACTAAGCTCGGTGCGATGGAATTCATAATGAAGTTGACCACGCTGTCTAGTGTAGTGAGAATGGACAGAGGAGTTGCGGACAGCCAAACGATGACCAATGTTATTGCTTTTCCTGCTTAAAAGCATAAACACGCGTTCTGAAGGAAATCAAATCCGGTAAAGGTAAAATTTGTAGTTGTTTGAACAATGGCAGAGAATGCTCCCTGGATGAACGGTGACAAATAGCACGTACTACCTTCTTCTGGAGTTTAATGAGACATCCTTGATTGGATTTCCATATCATTGCTACCAAAACATTCGCCATCTTAATCGCACCGAATAATACTCTGGACGTTAAATGAAAACTTGAACATTGCTACCAAAAGTAGCAATGTTCTAGTTTTAATTTAACCTTCGAATTATTAAGCGGTGCGATTAAGTTGGCGAATGTTTTGGTGTGTTGATATCACTCCTCTGAAGGGCTGAACCATTCCTAACCCCTTTTATCAGTTTTGGTTTTTGATATGATTATTTTTTAACGGACTGCCTTGCATCAAAGTTCACAACTCTGTAAGAGAGACATGCTTGCTTGGACTTGGTTTATTGCTTGCTGAACAATTTCCGGAAGTTTTGTGAGCTGATTATTCGTTTTTTCTTTAACCGAAGACTGCAATAAAAAAAAAAAAAAGATTTATATAGAGGCACTTCAGCATACTTCTTTCTGCTTCTTAAATGGATGCTTGCACCCGAAAAATGGAAAATTTGTAGAAAAAAGAACGGTTTTTGGATTCCGGTTGAATTAGTTTGTCTATTTTCAGATTGTTATAGGTTTTTTGATCAGTTCACAGGCCAAAATTATCATGAAATCCCATTAGTTCAAAAAGTTTTTATTTTTTTATTTGTTAATGTTCATTGTCTTCAACGGCTTTAAATACCTAGTACAGATCTCTCATTAGGAGTAGTTAGTTATGTAAGCCTCGTATATTCGTCAATTTTTTTTCCTGAAATCGGTAGTCTGGGTGGGGGGAGCTACAAACAAATGGAGTCCCACAGCCAACTTATTTCTGCTACAAGATGGGAAAAGAGTAAGTCGCGACGCGCACCGAAGTTTTGTGAGGGCCCCCTGGACGTAGCAAAACTAAAAGAACTGTAATTGGCGAATCATACCCTAAGTTTCTGTTACATGATATAAAGCTTCTGATTGGTCCAAACACAGTTGGAATGCTCCACCCACCTGTAAACGATTGAAAGAGACCTCGGGAGCAAACAATTCAGGAAAATCATAAGATTTGAAAAAAAAATGCTTTGCGAGGCCACGAGCTCATGTCAATAGTGGCATATTACATACCAGGAATTTCTGAATGGAATATTTTTTTCAATGAAATACAGTATGGTAGTCTTTTAATACTTCTATTTTTGAATAACGGGGGGGGGGGGGGGGGGGCTCGGGCCGGGGGCCCCGGGGCAATTGCCCCCTTTGCCCCCTTATAAATCCCCGGCCCTGCAGATAGGACCTTAGGGCTTCGTCGGGCAGATGACCAGGAGTGGTTAACGTTCGGTGCAAAATCCTTGGAACCCTTACCAATCAGCAAACGCCAGGTCCATTCTTCGTGCACGTGTTATGCCTTTGCTAAAGAGTTGATTGTTGATGGGCTAAATTTAAGAATCCTTGTTTCAGCTAAACGCATAGTTTTAAACCAAACTACGCTACGTTGTTAGTTTCGAGGCCGATAAATTGGCAGCTAGAAACGATACAATGGAGTATACAAGCCATAGATGGAAGCTTACTGAGCTGAGCTGAATTGTTTAAATTCAATTTCATTCGTCAGCGCCTTGACCCGTGGTCGCACGCTCTCTACAAAATTAAATATCTAGACACACGATAGTGTGTCGCTACCAAGTAACAGTAGATCATCCCATTGTAGACATCAGATTGTTAA
The DNA here is from genome assembly GCA_023313725.1 of Lithobius niger. Lineage (NCBI taxonomy): Eukaryota > Metazoa > Arthropoda > Chilopoda > Lithobiomorpha > Lithobiidae > Lithobius > Lithobius niger. The sequence continues at coordinate 9,312 of JAHWFP010158531.1, read as the reverse complement.
AAAATTGATTGTTAATGATAAAAAGGCGGCCTCTTAATGTCTGTTAACTGTAAGCAAATAAAAGCATATTTTGGCATGTTGAGGATAAATCGCAATGCGACAAATCTTTCAAAATTTGGTAAATGTAAGAAAAATGAAAGTTAAAGGCTGAGTGCCCACCATTCATAGAGAGAAAGATGCGTCAATAACGTTGTCTTTATGTTACTGACTAGCTAGCTATTAACTAGTAACTAGCTAGTAGCGCTGGTCCCATGTTAAATCCCATAGACTTTTTGTTCATGGCTAGAGCAAAATTGAGACGTCCTACGTAGCTGAACATTTGCACACGGATGCATAGTGATCTGAGCATGGTCCTTTTGTTGGGTTGGGGGTTGTAGGGGTCAGGACAAATGGGAGGGTTTTGAAATTCGCTACAAGGGGATTTAAATTTCGTTTCTTTTCCAAATTACAACGATTTTAAGCAACAATGGCTTGAACAATCAACACTGGTCCTTAGATTTATTGTAAAAGCCTGGACGAACTAAAAACTGAACTGTAACGAAGAACAAAATAAAGAAACATTAACGTTGCCGTGGATTGCGTAAGAATAAAGGGATGCACGTTAGATGATGGTTACGCAACAATACAAGCATACACGAGCTAAAGGGTTTTTTTGTTAATAACCCAAAAATAAAATGCTTCGCGTTCTGCTGTTTTAGTAACAGCGACCTTCGGGGGTTTCTGCATGACTACGGGGAAGGTGCAGGGATAAACAAAACAACTGAAGGGAATGCGCTGATTGAGTGAGCGATGCGAACGATTGTTAGCCTGTGTGTGGAAAAATGGGATTGAAGCATTTTAAACAGACGGTGTAACCTTATGTACGTTCACAGTCCTATGAAAGTTGTGATATCCACTCAAAACCAAGACTGGTATAAAAAGCCTCCAAGTTTCCAAAAACGGTCGTCCTTTGAAGGTAGTGATATCATTCAACCAAGGAAAGGCCGCCGAGGTCAATCCTATTAGCCAAGTTAATCGCACCCAATAATACTTTTGACGTTAAATGAAAACTTGAACATTGCTACAGCGAGTAGCAATCTTCAAGTTTTCATTTAACTTTCGAACTATTAGTCGGTGCGAATAACTTGGCTAATAGGATTGACCTTGGCGGCCTTTTCCTGGTTGAACGATATCACTACCTTCAAAGGCCGACCGTTTTTTGAAACTTGGTGGTTTTTTCTACCAGTTTTGGTTTTGGGTGGATCTAAACACACGCTAGTGTGTCGCGCCAAGTTAGGCAACAATCCTCACAACAAAATTCACATCAGTTCAATTGTCGAGGTTGTAAACCATTGTAGCGCGGCGCCATAGCGTCAGTGTCTCTTATATCTTGAAGCATAGTTGGGCACATTTCAGGTACTTGGGGAAAAATAATAATGCGATACAAAAGCTTAAATTGTGTTGAAATCAAGAGCAATGACCCACCTGACAAAAATTAACTCGTGTAGGAATGCCAGGTAAGCTGCTTTCAATGCCAAATATGACCCTCAATAACGTTGTAAATGTGTAACTAGCTAGCTAGCTCGCTAATTCGCTCATCCCATGTTAAATCCCATAGGGTGATTATTCATCGATACCGAGATAACGGGAAGGCTTCCAGCTATGAAATTGGACGAATGGGTGCAGTACAATACGAACTGCAAACATTTTATGGTTTGGAGCCTGGGGCGTAACAGGGATGATGTAGGAGGGCGCGTAAGTACGAAAATATTGTTATAACCATTGTTAGTATTGTCGGCATCGTCTCTCATTGTCTCTCAAAGTTCGGACAATGAGAACGTGGACACTGACGTACGTGCCTAGACACACACTAGTGCATCGCGATAAATCTAAATAACGTTGCAAAGAAATTGTATTCACATCCAATTCACGAAAAATAAACCAACTGTAAAAACAATGCAAAATAAACAAAGCCAAAAACTGGTAAAGAGGCCACTAAGTTGAGAGTGGTTCGGCCCTTCAAAGGAGTGATATAAACACACCAAAACTAACTAAATATTGTAATACAAATTACAACAAAATTAAAACCAAACCAAAGACCCATAAAGAGGTGACTAATTTGAGAATGGTTCTGCCTATAGGCAAAAGGTAGTAGAAAATTGTTGAAAACCAATTTCTTGTTGACGTGGCACTTTATAGTACACATCTGCACAGTAGTGGAGTTGAGCCAATACACAATTTAAAAAAAAGGAGTGATATCATATCGAAAACCAAAACTGGTAAAAGGGGCCACCAAGTTTCGAATGGTTCGGTCCTTCAAAGGAGTGATATCAATACACCAAAACATTCGCCAACTTAATCGCACCGAATAATACTTCGGACGTTAAATGAAAACTTAAACATTGCTACCGAAAGTATCATTGTTCTAGTTTTCATTTAACGTCAAAAGTATTATTCGGTGCGATTAAGTTGGCGAATGTTTTGGTGTGTTGATATCACTCCTTTGAAGGGCCGAACCATTCGGAACTTGGCGGCCCCTTTTACCAGTTTCGGTTTTTGATATGTAAACACTACCCGATCAGCACCAAAATCAATATGACATAACAAACACTACTCACAAGCAGACGACTGGTGTGAGCCAAACACCCCTACTCACACCATCTTTCCCACGCTGCAGAACACAATACGGACACCATCACTGTGTGAATTGTTTCAAAGTAGGAGCAACAATCAACAGCATGCGCACGCGTTCAATCCCTTTGCAAATGAGAAAAAAGTTACTACCAATAATTATTCACCCGAGCCAAATTAGACAATAAATATCACATCAATTGAATTGTTGAGGACATAAACAATTGTAGCGCGACACCATAGCCATAAACAAGAACACAACTGTGATCTATGGAGCTTGCTTTTGTAAGGCATATGTGATAGCACATATTGTTGTTGAAAATTTGCAAGCTAAGGCTCGAATGTTCAATGGACGGCAGTGGTTGGGGGGAATGACCAGCCTCCCCCTCCGCCCCAAAAAAGAAAAAAAATGGTAAGATTTTTTTGTATGGCGGGAAGAAGGGTAATTATTTTAGATTTATTTATGCTAAATTTCTTGGGTTTAAATAACAATATGCAGTTTCTGTTGCCGCCACCCTAGTTTTACTTGACGAGACGAAAAAAAAACATAACTACAACAGCCACAAAAAACGCTGTTCTACACATATTTTGTGACGAGGCCCTGTGGTAGTCAAAATGATCACAATGTTAGGAATTTTTATTGTTGTTAGAAATAAATGTAACTGATGGTCTGCGGCCTTGCAGTGCTGGAAACACCGGTTCTCGTCAGATCCCCGAAGTTAAGCAGCATTGGGCTGGATTGATACTTGGGTGGGTGACCACCTGGGAATCTGGCTGTTGCAGACATAGGGCCTTAGGGCTTCGGTTAAACCCTTTAACCCTTTTTGTAACTGATGGCTATGGTCTTTGTTGGGAATGCTATGCATGCAAACCGACTGAGGGCTGGTGGTTGAACTGTAGCAGGAGATTGTTAAAAGTGTAAAACATTAACACCTCCAATCTCATTGCACGAATGTGAAAAATAACTAGCACACTATGATGAGTAAGTATTTTAGCACATTTCTTTGTTTTGAGTTTCGTTTTGCCATTTCAAGGATTTTAATCTTTCTTACCTTTTTTAATGTAATGCATGTAATGCATAAAGCAGTTATTGAAATACAGTCGGGGAGAAAAAGGGGCTTGCGTCGTGAGCTATTGTTAAATGACGTTTCGTCCCAGTCCAGTCGTTCATTAGAACGGGTCATGCCTATCACCCTTATCGTATGGCCGGAAGTGACTGAAATATTAGTCGATTTTTTATGATTTCGATAAGAAGACGTGCCAGCAAAATGTAGGCGTTGTTATTGAACACTTTATGGCTAAATCGTTTGCATATGAAGGGCTGTAGGTCCTTGACTAAAAATTTTTGCCAATTTTGTTTCTGTATGAAAAAAAAGTTAAACCGGAACTGGCCCAGCTTATTTCAGGTTTTGACAACATGCACGGAAAACGGAATTCTATCTGTTGTTGGGCTATTGGCGAATCACTGAAAAACAATATGGCGGTTACTTTACGGTTACTTTACGGTTCGTGGGAAGGCTGTCCTAGGATTCTATGCGTATTGGCAATTCGTGTAGTTATATGGCTCCTGCTAATCATGTAATTATTGTATAATCGATTATTTAGTTTAACAGTTTGTTGTAGTATAATCAATTCGACAAACGTGTGAGACAACGGGATAGTGCATAGGAGCGTAGCTAACGGAATAAAGGCAGAATTATAAATTCATTCCACGATCACTTTCGATAGTAAAATAAACAATAGAGGGAACAAGTTTACTTTACGCGGCTTATGGGAAGAATAAGGGCTCCACACCGATTGATCTCTCATTGAGCTAGAATGACGTAAAATGATCAGCTGAACAACATTTTCCCATAAAATTTTTGGGGCAAAGGTTTCGTTTGGCCGTCAGAAATTATTGAAAGCCGCACTCTTTGCGCTCACGGACGAAAGGCTTTATTCTCAGCTGACATTTTTCCCCCTAAACAGTTCAGGTAGGTGGGTTGTTATTGTCAGTTTCGTGTGGTTTTGCTGTTATTGTCGGTTAGGTTAGGAACCGGCTTCGGCATTTCACTTGAGGTAATGAACTGGTTGGGGTTTGGCGTTTCACTTGCTGGACTTTCGCCCAGTTTCATGCATTCCGGCACAGCGCGGTGCTAACTTTGGACCTTCACCACAGCCAAACGGTACGTTTTCCCCCAAACATGGAAGAGGAAAACATTACTCAGCAGGTAATTTTTAGTTCTTTAAAAAAAAAATCGGACGAGAGCCCGTTTTCTTCCCATGTTCCCTTTACGCACATGGCCTGAAATTCGAAAAAAAGACAAAAAAACCTACCTTTAATTTTCAGGGAAGGCACTACAAATTGGTCCCAAATTGCGGAAACTCGTTAAATCATCATTAACATAACCTAACCAATTAACTCTCCCAGTATGAAATGTTAAACCCCAACCAGTTAACTACCTCAGTCTGAAATGCAAAACCCCAAACTTACCTAACCTAACCTAACTGACAATAACAACAAAACCACACAAAACCACACGAAACTGACAATAACAACCCGCCTATCGGAACTGTTTACGAAAAATAATATAAGGTGCCCTTCCGCCCCGGCCCGGCAAGGATTTTAATCTTTCTTACTTTTTTTGTTTTTAAGGTTCCTCAGATCGTGAAAAACTCGTTAAAAAATTAAAACTGAAATTTTGAATTAAAATGCAAAACTACCTAGTGGCGTGGCGCGCCGAAAAATTAACGGCGGCGGGCAACGGCAGCGTGCCGAACTTATTTTTCATGAGCAACGGCGTACGGAATATTGGGCAAATCATCGGCGGGGATAAATGTTGAACTTAACGTAAATTCCACATTGCCAATTGTAGCATAATACACTCGAATACAATTTTTACGTTCGGAGTAGTCCCATTTACGTTTCATAATAAGAGTATTCACTAGTTTGTTAGTCCAGGTGGTCCAGAGTTGCGTCCATTCGTGGTCCAGAGTCTCGGATCGACAACGACATCCATGTTGATATTAGAGATAACAAATACATGACGCAACAAAGAACAGAACTGACGTCAGAGTCGGCGCATGCGCAGTCCAAATTATTTAGGAAAAGCGGTCTTGGAAAAGCCACCTACATTAAAGACCGTATCGTATCAGACCAAAAAAGGCAACTAAAATCAACAATTGACATAGAAGCAAGCGCAAGTTTGCTAGGTGCTGCCATCTCTACATCTAGCGGCGAAATTTCAAATTAACCGACGAGGGTGCCAAATTCTGCCAACCGATGACGCCACTTGGCAAACTTGTCGCGTAGGTATTTGTTTCGCCTTCTAGCGGAGCATTGTGGAAGGTAAAGATGATACGGCCTGTACTGTAGGTGGCCATGTCTTGGGTGATGCGGAGTCATACTACGCCGACTTCGCTTGCTAGCATATAGGGGCTTGATTAGCTTGATTAGGCTTGATTAGGTGCTTGATCCCCGGGCTGCAGACGTAGGGACTTAGGGCTTCGTCCAGCAGGTGACCGGCAGCGGTTAACGCTCGCTAAAACCATTTGATTCCTTTGAAGCCATAAAAAAGGTACACGGATTACAAACAAAAACATCAAGTGTGCTTTAAAAAAAGGGTTCACTTTACTTTTAAAATGTACGTGGATAAAAATTGATGATTTTTAATTGAAATAAGCAAATGTACAATTGCTAAAATTGCATCAGTTTAAGTGCAATTAATTAAATTATTGTTAAAGCACAACAGCACTTAAACAGGTGCAATTTTTTCAATTGTACATTTGCTTATTTCAACGAAAAGGCATCACTTTTTATCCGTGTACATTTTAACATCTAAACTGAAATTTCAATCATATGATCATTTTATTTACGGCACATTTGTCGTTTTTGTTTGTAATATTGTTTGCTACACTCAGGTATCATTCAGCTTCGCTTACAATATAGTTAATCATCTAAAAAAGAACTGAAATCTGTTTATTTCGGTTTTATTAGACGACAGGGATGAGCTAGCTATGGGGCAGCCTCACCCTTCTCGGCCGAAGAAAAATAGTGTAAGCTTCCGTTTTATTTGCATTCGTTGTATTTTTTTTTATTAGCTTGACGTCATTTTTCTCTATCTTCCTTCTTCCCCTTGCCCATTATTAAAGCAACGATGCATGATACAAGAAATAGCGCACGTTGCAAAAGTGTAAATAATGTTCCTTTTGGCTGTATTTCAGGATTTCTCGGTCACTTGGCTTGGTGGGTCAGCAAGTCGAGGGTTAGCAGGTCGTGGTCTCGCCTAATAAACCATGCAGTGCTGATTGATACTTCTGATTGACATAGATAAAGAGGTGCCTGCCAGATTCAGACCAGAGAGGGAAAAGGCCCCACAATAAATATATGAATCCGGATTACATCAAATTAACAGAAGGAAACTGCCTGTCCGATTTTATTAATTAACTGACGATTAATATTTCGCTTTATCTTGTTAATCTAAAAAAACAAGTTAAGACCTAACTCTTATAGTGTATTGTGAATTTGTCCTTTCCTCAGGAAATAGGGTGTGCCTTTATTTCTTTATGTACACTGGTTATATATTTGGTCTATTTTTTTTTTTTGGTTATTAGTGGGTCTTTCTAGCATTAATTATATTTAAGTTGTAAGACGGTTCACAAATGTGAATGTTTTTTTAAGCCTTTGTGTATATTATCTTCAGGAGGAGGGAGTTGGTCCAGCTAGATTACAGCCCTCTCCCTCCCCCTCTTCCCCTGGAAGCGTCACTGAACCAAACATAACCTAACATCCCAGTTCTTGGGGTGGGAGCGTAGTTGCCCCAGATTGCTTGTACGTTCCCCCTCCCACCTGGATGTACCATTGACCCAAACTTAACATAACCTAACATAACGTAACCGAAATACATGCCAGTGAATGTTAAAATCTCGATAAAAAGAAAAAAAAAACCTGATGGCGACATAACGGAAACACCCAAATTGCATAAACTACCCTTAAAATTATTTAGTCTAGGCAGGGACGACCCTCAAAGGTGGGGGGTGGGGAGGTGAGCAATTATTTGTCCACCCCCGCTGTAGCAAAACTTTTTTTTATCAGTTGAAACACTCCAAAACAATGGGACAGGCGGCAGTTAAGAACGTTGGTTGTAGGTAAGAGAATTGCAAGAGAGCTATTTTTAATTTCATTTTTACTGCCGTCGAATATCCATTACCTGGTTTGCCTTATGTAGCATTATTAAGCTTTGAAGGCTTAATCCCTAGCGATGAAAGTAGGCTCATGTGTGCATGTGCGTATGCTGCTATAACGCGCCCGAATAGGGCCTTGCTTCATCTTTCTTCTTAGGGCACCACCATGAGTGGGTCTCTCTTCTTGCTCTTCCTTTTGGATCCTCGATCCCGGCTATTGCCGGTCGCCTTTGCCTGTTTTCACCTGCAGCCCAAGTGTGGATAATGACCTTCCGGTCCTCCTTGCTCGTCCGGATTCCTCTGCTGCTTTCCGACGTCCGGTCTCTTTTCCGCCTCAAGCTTCTGTTCATCATGGACAAGCACCTTTAGTTACCCTTCCGGACTCTACTTCCGGGGGACCGACCTGCCATGCACCAACACCTTCAGCCTGGTGGCGAGCCCCTCGGCCACCTCGTCTTTCCTAATCGGCTCCTCCTCGCTGTTTTGGGTGACCGCCTTTCACCAAGCCGGTGTTTACAGCACGTCCCTTCCAAACTCTTTGCGTCGTCGTCTTGATGCCCGGTTCGATCGCCACCATGCAGATCCTCCTCCTTGATGATCATCTCTTCAGCCACCGATCGCTGCCTCAATCACTCAAGACCCTCCGGTTGTTGACTGTCGGTTTGGTCCACAGCCGCATCCTTCGGCCGCCTCCCTCCTGGTGCCATTTTCCCATTTTCCACAGTCCACTTTTTCCGATCTGGCAACCATCATTTCGTCTTGTGACCCTTCCAGTTCACGGATTGTGTGTTGCTTTCCCGGTCATGCTCCGGTCCTCTCTGCGTCAGCTGCTAGGCCCCTTTTTCTTTGTTGACTATACAACGAACATTTATTTAATCTTCAACCAGTTTATGTTTTGTGTGCCTCTTCGACACCTGCGCTACGGTCAACCTATGCGACCGTTTCTTCTGAATTTCTGCCCGGACACACAGTTCCCTGTTTTCTGTTCTCCGGTCTCCGGTACCACGCTTCTCTGTCCAAGAAGTTCCTCTTCGGTCAGGCCCTTCAAGTCCTACTGCTTAAAGTGATGAAAAATTTGTCATGTTGCATGCCTCTTTTTTCATTTAACCTTGCCGTGAATACGGTCGTCATCCATGTTCACCTGCAAATTGCCAAGCAGAGATTCGATCTCTCCTCTGAGACCGCATCATTGTACGTGGTCCCCCTCTGGCTCTCCATGCGCCTTCTCTTGTTCGGCTGTTCCTGGTACGGCTGCACCAACTTTTTTGGCAGCAGGCTCTCATCCGTCCACTGATGTACGGAGGCTTTCTGGCCCCGGTCTCTTCTCAATATCCTGTTGCATGGATGACGTCCGATTCACAGGGTCCTTGAACTCTGGGGCAGCCAGCTCGAAGCACGGGTGTTCATTAACCTTGGTCCCACCGCCATGTTGACGGGGTCTGTTACATAAGGAAAAACCAGGTAATGTATGTTTCGACGGCATAAAAACAAAAATACCAGGGTAGGACCTGGTCGATTTCTGTTTTCATTGCCTAACCG
>JAHWFP010158523.1:3287-14182 GCA_023313725.1 Lithobius niger | reverse complement strand
TCCAATAATGCTACAATTGTTGAATCATGCTACAAGGCTAATTGTAGCATTAATCGAACGTACATGTTACCGACTGGAAGAAATGGCGTAAATAACTGAGGGGGGGGGGGGGGGGGGGGCGCGGTGGGCCCCCTTCCCCCCCCCCCCCCACCAGAAAAAAAAATGTTTTTCCGCCTTTGCAAATGAAGTGTGGGCATTCGGACTTCGTCGGGCAGATGACCAGGAGTGGTTAACGCTCGCTAAAACACTTTGAACCCTTTGATATCACTCAAAGGGGCATTAGTGCCGGAAAAAAATAGTAAATGTAAAATTAGAAAGTAATCCGTATCATACGTTGTGTTCTTTTATTGCACCCTGAACTGCACTCGTTCACTTGCATTGATTGGCGCAGGAAAGACTCTCATCACACCCGTGCATTCGCTTGCAGAGGCAACCCCTAAGCTTCACTGCATGGCAGTTAAAACGTTCAGGGTAGACTTTGTTGCTATTTTGTTTTCCTCATAACTATTGCAATTACGCTCCGATTTTCAACCTGTTTTCGCAGTTTGTCATGTTTTATGCTCGTGTACAACTTTGTAATTAACTTTTGTGCTGTATCTTGCGCCGTTTGAAAGGTAGAATTTGGATGACCTTGAATTCTGTTTTCATGGTCATTGAAAATATCTTCATTGGCTTCCCCATATCTCACTTACATTACAAATATGTCTTCAGAATTAACGTAGGACCATTATATCGGCAGTTATTTGCGTGTGACTAGACTTTTGCCTCACCCTGTATATTTTATCAGGATATGTGCTCTCGATAGCCCTGAGAAGCATTCTAGCTTTAGGCCTACCTCCCAAACTGCATTAAAATGATCAAATCTGCCTATAAAATATACGTTGGATTCGCGTCCCATTGTTACAAAAGTATGGCTATAGCTATTACTTGTTTTACTTAAAAGCATTTTACGTCTGCACAAACGCTATTGTTCTGATAGGTTTCTTCGCAACCGACGTTACTTGTAAAACGGTCAGTGTATGCGAGTTGTTTTTACAGGTATGCAACAAGGCAGTGATAGCATGACGGCAAGCATAAGATTTTTTTTTTTGATTACGTGCAGAGCAAGGGATGAAACACCATTATTTTTCAGTCCTCACACCCGTATGTTCCGGCTCGTGTCCGTAGCATAGTTACGTAAAATATTTACGTTTATATCAGCAGGCACATAACCACAATTGGGTCAGGGGCAGGGGAAGCGGGAGGGGCGATCCCATTGGTTTTCCCAATCGACAAAAAAAAAAGTTGTCATTTCGCCCTGGGCATATATTCTCATTTCCAAACCGTAATTGTTAAATGACTCAGTATCAACAAAGGTGGAACCATTCTTCATACGTCATCCAGCTATCTCATTCTCCTATATACTAACCGTAGTAACAACAATCCCTATAGCCGTATCTATAACCCTTAACAAGAGTGTAATAAACCCTACGGACGTGGTATATGTAATTCGCTCCTGCCCTTAATTATAGCTGTGTAATGAAACGGCCGCTGCATTCAACTGCACACGGGAATAACGGTGTTTTTTTTTATAGTTCCCTTGTCCTAAACGAGTCTTCACTTCTTGATTCCGTATGTGTGCTATATAGTGGCTGCATGCAAATGCATGGAAAATCTGCCTTCCCGAAAAAATGCAAGAAACCGATTGTTCCTTCAGAACATTAGGTTTTTTTAAGATCACAAAGCTAGAGAATTTTTTTATTAAGGCCTACATCCGCGCTTTATACACTTAAGCACTTTTTTAATACTAATATCTTTTATCTGTAGTAATACATACAGCTGCTTCAGCTCTCCGTACCTTGCTGGGGGGGGGGGGGGGGGCAGGCACACTTCCCCAGACCCCCTAGTTGGATTTCGCAGAACCTTTCAAAAGTACGTTCTGCAGGCTGCGCCACTGTGTTTTCGAAGCTAGTTGGCTAAATGGTAAGCCGAGCTGGCAAAAAGGCCCCTCGGTCCCCAGAGTACACACATACCTGCGTCGACGTTGCGTTGCCGCACGTCCATCGTACGTTCGTTTTGCACCGCACTTCCCTCCGTCAACGCAGCGTTAACGCAAACGCACCTACGTCGTTTATCGTCGTTTATCGCAAAAGCGTTACCAAAAAGCAATATCGTCTTATTGGTTCCAAAATATAATTTTTTGTACACGAGGTTAGCAAAATGGGTTGCAGTCGAATGCGTACTGGCGTTACTTCAGGGTCATGTGTGCATTGATTGCTAACGTCAACGCACGTTAAAAAAACGTATGTGTGCACAAGGGTCTTAAGGTGAAGAGGTTATGGCATAGAGGCGAAAGCGTATTATGACTTTCGTTAAACTCTTGCGAGCAATCTAATAACTCGAAATGGACATGCTTAGGATATTCTAAAAGGTGGGGATCTATTCTTTCCATCAATCCTAACGGAAATTGTTTAACTTACATAAGGACCGTGCTAAGCCCGTTTAAAGGTGTAGCTGTAATTAGTGTAGCGGCTAGTCTCAATTTCAAAGTGCCATTGTAATGCTCATATTTGTATTTGTATCTCAGCTAAACAGTTTCGGTATAGGATTCGTGGAAAGAAGAGATCCCCATCTTTCAGAAAATTCTAAGCATGTCCATTTTGGGCTATTAAAGGGCTCACAAGACCACTTTAAATTCGAAAATCCCCATACGCTTTCGCTGCTACGACATTATCTCTTCACCTTTAAATGTACGTAGCACGTCCCCTATCTAAGTTTAACAATTTCGGTTAGGCTTGATGGAAAGATGAGATCGCCACCTTTCTGAAAATCTTAAGCATCTCCATGTCGGGATATTAGAAAGCTCGCTAGAGCACTTTGAAACCGAAGATCACTATAACAACCGATTTTGCGGTTCAATGGTTGCTTTTATCTAAAACATATGTATCACCTTTCTTGTCCAGAATTGTGTGCTGAACATTTTTTCTTCACATTATACTTTTGATTTGCTGACGTTTAAGGAGTTAGTTTTGTCAGTTTTACAGCACAACTAAGCCCAATAAACATTTTCTCCTCGATTTACTTTACCCAACTTGGTAAAATCTACCAGTTTACCAAATAAAGGAAACAATACAGGAATCTTAAGGTTTGATCAAAGACATTATTGATTTTGGCATTTTATTATAGGGGGTGGGGTGTGGACGGAGAGGGTGGGGGATACGGCTACCCCAGGACGATACGGCTACCCCAGGAAGAAATCGCGGTGTCTCCTCGACTTAATTTACTTGACTCGGTAAAATCTACCAGTCTACTAAATTTCAACCTTTTATCACAAAAAATACGGATTATGGTAATTTTATATGTGGGAGGGGAAGGGGGGGAAGAAATAGGGCTCCCAAGGCTGAAATGGCGATGTCTCCTTAACTCAATTTACTCACTTTGGTACAAACTACCACTGTACCGAGTTTCTTGCTTTTATCACAAAATGCAGGTTAGGCATATTTTAGCACCTTATTGCCTGCACTATTAAGCAAGTCAAGTAAAACAAATAACACTGCGTGATCAGTCAAGTCTTTTTAATACATTTTTAATACAGATTCAAGTTTTTTATTTAACCTCTAAAATTATTATGTTAACTTATCAAGAGAACGAAATGACAAACACGTGCATAGACGCTTTTGTATAGACGCTTTTGTTTATCTACGATGTTTCGTTCGGTAGCCAATGTAGAATATTATTTTTTATGATTTTAATGGGTATCTGCCACTGTTTTCGTATTTCGGGTCTTTTGGGGAGTTAAAACCTTTAGCACTTACACACAGGAACGTATCAGTATGCAGGCAATTTTAAAATCATGTTTTAAAAGCTAAACAGTGCCACCCACTTATTACATGGCTGGCATTGAAACGCGGCATACCATCACCCCTGGTAGTAGATAGCGACTCTGGTGCCCAATTGCTTAGAAAAAGTGTCCCTCTCGCCTCCAAAGTACATCAAAACTGAATTTCGTAAAAATTGGTACAACGAGAATTCCCGTTTTCCCGTTATGGAAACGTGTTTTTGGGTAAACACTACTAAACCCTTCAAACCTTGTTTTTTCCCCTAATAAATGCACATGGAAAATCGACTCTTCCAACGCCATTTACTCGATCCTCCACATCAAGTATGGCTCTAAAGGTCTATTTACTTACCGTTAGTCAATCCATTAGAAAAAATCCGTTTTAAAATTTGGTGTCTACGACATTTTCTGTTGAATATTGGAAAGTTATTTAATAGCATCCTGCTAATATTTACCACGACCCCATTGAGACGTCGCTGCCGTTTCAAAGGGGCCGTGTACGTACCTTGCAATAACCATGACGTTTCATCTGTGTGTATGCATGTACTAATTTTTAATCGCTTGCTAATAATTACCATGACATCGAAAATCTAAAAGTCTAATGTGGCAAAAATTAAAATTTTGTGTGTCATTAGATCGCCGAAGAAAATTTATGAGATACTAGCCAAAAAATTATAAAGTGTGATGTTGAAATACGAAAGTCTTTTCGGCACAATTTTTGTCGTTGTTGCTGTTTCGTCTACTAGGCCGAAGGCCAACTGAGATAGTATCTGCGTTCCACGCTGCGAGGAACGCAGCTACTATCCCACTTGGCTTTGTATAACTACGCCGAGTCTCGCGCGACGGTGTGGGGGAACAAAGTATTTTAGAATGTAAATAAAACCTTTGAAGGTATATTCCTCCTGGTAGGCTTTCCTGTATAGCTCAGTCGCATGAAGATGCTGCAAATGCATTCATTTTCTTAGTTTTCCGCTCGTGAGAAACGGTTTGCTACATTCACTACATTAAGTAAGTTAAAAAGCAATCTGTCGTTTGGAATATTTAAGTTTTTTTTGTGATTTTTAATTTTGTGCCAGTCACTTGAAAGAAAAAACACGTCTGCACAGTGTCATTTCATACCCACCTGCCAAATTTCAACATGCTAGGTTGGATAGTTGCTCTGTAATCTTGTTCTGTAGCAACTCGTATCACATTCACATACTAATTAGCATGTGAATGTGATATGAGTTGCTACAGAACAAGATTACAAACAAACTATCCAACCTAGCATGTTGAAATTTGGCAGTGGGAATGAAATGACACTGTGCAGACGTGTTTTTTTTTCCAAGTGACTGGCACAAATATAAGCTTCAAAATAAAAAATGCCAAATTCACTAATTAAATGGAAAAAGAATTCCTGGTAATGATTGTAATCAGCCTCCTAACCCAGTGCGCATGTGTGCATCCCTCCTATATGAAGGGCATAATACGAAAGTGGTCATTTTTCTTTCTCTAGTTATCAGGCTATGAACACACTCGCGGTTTTTCCCAAACGAAAGAGAAGATTCTCCACTATGATAGTTATAGTCAAGGCCCCCCTGAAAGCGTCTTTTCCGGCTCACTCATTGGCTGCTGGCATTTCCGGCTGCTGACTCTTCCGGCTGGTGACCCTGACGTTATCGTTGACCCTGTAGCGACCGAAGCTACGACTGTCGAGGTGCTTGTAGCCTCGCCGACATCAAGATGGTTTTGACCTTTAAATTTCTAGTCTCGGTGGCGGTTTTTACTTTTCAGGAAACAGCACACATGTACTACTGGCCCAGCATGGGTAACAGAGAGTCATTTGTCCTAACTGTAGGGTAACTAGACAACTTTAAAGGGGGGTATTCGCTGCCACCAAATGGGTGGTTAATTGCAGACCTGAGTTTAAAATAAAAAGTGGGTTTCTTAGTTAATTTAACTCCACAAACTGACGTTTCACAAACTTTTGGTTTATTAAAAAGGGCAGTTAGATATAAAAACAAGTATTTACATTTTATCAGACTAGCATCACAAGAAGGCTTTGAATCAAAGTAACAAGAATTTTACATTTAAAATTCGGCAAGAATTTACGATAAATTCGGTTTCAAACTTTACATGACGTATGCAAAGAGTAAAAACAATTTCGAAGAGCAAAAGTTCAGCCCGGAACTCGCAAGAACCCTCTATTAAGTGCAAACCGCGGGAATTACACTAAATAGTCCAAGACTATGTTTTCTAAGTCCGACTTAAAATAAAATCTACCTGTTAAGATTTTGTTACAATTAAGTTAAAAAACATCTGCCGATCAACAAAAACACTTACACGAGTTTGGGACAACTAGCCATCGAAGTCTCTGCTTCTGCAAACCTAATTGGTTTAAGTGATCATTTTTTGTGTTACAGTAAGTTCATACAATAAACACGGTTAATAAGCTGATTTTTAGGAAGGGACAATGAACCCTGACGTTCTGACTCATTATGACTCACATATGATACTTTTACACGCAAACAAGCTCGTAAATCGCGGGTGATTGTCCGAAAGTAAAGGGTAGAAGATATTACAAATTAATAGATTTTATTCAACTGTACAGTTTTGGTTCGTGCTCCCTACCTGTATCAAAAACTTGGAGCTAACTGCACGTAACGTGCATGCATAAGCTACGACGGTTCCTAGGCAGCACCGTTATAGTAAACGCTTGGTTTACACATCATTGAATTAACGCTGGGTCACTGAAACAATAGGCATCCGGGTGGTCATTCGAGGATATACGGTAATTGCTGTCCCAGACGTGGGTTGCTAAAACTGTTATTTCTGTAGTGGACTATTAATCGTTAATCTGAATTAAATCTGGTTGGAAAAATGTTTTGGTTCGTTTATCGTTCTAGGCTTTGCATCTTGTAGTTCGTAGAGGCTCATTGGTTACATCGAAATCAGACCCTTACCAATCCATCTGCAAGCTGTTAGAAGTAAGAACCGACGATTAGGTAGGTATATAGGTAAGTTAGAGGTAAGTATCGGTTTAGCAGCTGTTAATTAAAATTATTAATTGAAACCCGTGACGTGCATTAATTTTTGCTTAACAGTACAGTTGTATATAAGTCTCATGAATGCATGATGTCATTCTGGCCTTTCTGTGTAACCGCACAGAGTAGTAGTTTCGATACACACCCGGTCACATACCATATCACTGAAAAATCATCTACGTAGGAAAATGGTTTTCACTACAACGTGTGTTGAAGATGAATGTATATTTGAGGCAATACGTGCAATATGTCAGGACAAGACCATTAATCTAGTCTTCTTTGATTTTCAATCTCGTTCAGAATCTTCAGCATGGTCACAGATACTACGTCAATTTTGAGAGCCGTCTAATGCTTTTTACTGTGTGTTGATAGAGCAAACCGTTTTCGAAATATCTCGAAAACGTTTTAAAAGGAATTTTTTTTCTAATTTTTTTCAATAACTTTTTTTTAATATTTAAAGGATTTTGACAATCAAGTAGACTACTGGAAGCGTCTTTTTGAGAGCTTTACAATGCTCTTTACCACGTGTCGATAGCACAAACCATTCCTGAGAAATCTTCCAAAACTTGCAAGCATATTGGAATTTTGTCCACTCTTCAACCAATACACACAACAGCAGACATTGAACTGCTGACTGGCTGTAGTTATCTTTCTTCCCACTATGTGGTATCTCAAAATGAGCTCGCTACCCTTTTATACTTTTCCTGTAAAGCATTCGCCCCTGAGGCAAAAAAGCCTCTCTCATCCTATTTTCCCTGCTGTGTATGTGGGGCCAGGGGGGGGGGGGGGGGGGGGGGGGTGGTTATGGTAGAAGACTAGAAGAATTGCTTGGTTGGTGTAGACTTTTTCTTTTATTTTCCCAGCCTGTGTATGTATACATCCCCGGATATGCTGGGAAGAACATATCGACTGCTGTCGTAAGTTAGCACGACTGAAAACCTGATCCTGTCCCTGTTTTTGATGGCCAAACTTTATAAAATACAATAATTAAATATGAACCTGGCTAAAATAACCCTACGACACACAAGCTACTTTCATTCTTTTAAATACAACTTTTTTACAATGCTTTAAAAAAAATTCTGGTTTTACGTGAAGCTATCTTTTTACCATCACTATGTTCTTACTGCCACGACCTGATAAGCCACCAATTTGATGTCTTATTTTAAATATTAAAATATAGTTTTAAAAGTCTGAGTTTTTTTTTACTGCAAAATAGGATAATAAATAAAACAAACATAGGAGAACATTTTATACTATGGTTTTGCTTCCAGAGTAGCAAAATTGTAAACACGCCCGATGCGCTTGCTGTGACTGGGATTCAACGGATATAAGCAGGGGGTGCAAGCCATCGTAAAATAAGAATTTTAAACTATTAAAATTTAATTTAACTTATCAATAAGCAGATGCATATCTAGAAAACAAAGTGAAGAGTGTGAGTAACGTGGAACATATCAAAAGAATGTTGAATAACGGTTTTAAAACAGAAGCCCATGTTAAATGGGTTGAAGGTCAATTTGGTTCATTCCACCATCACCAGAGCGTGTGTCAATAGGCGTCGGTCTTCTGGGCGAAATTGTGTGAGTTGCAACAAACAAGCCACGTGCCTCCTTAATTATTGAGTAAAAATTTGGGAGTTCCTCATGCACCCGGTAAAAAGCTGTAAAGGTTAACGATATTACTGTCACTAGATGGCGCCAGGGTATTTTTTTTTATATTCTACCGTGGTGCCATCTCGTGCCATTAATATCGTTAATCGTTACAGCTTGCTTCCAGGTGCACGAAGACGTACCAGATTTTTACTCAATAATTCAGAAGGCAAGTGGGTTGTTGGTTGTGTTGAAAGATATTTCTTTGTGTATTCATTTGTTTGCTGCGAGCAAGTGATATAGAGAACTAGATAGCGCTCGATGCTCCAAAATTTCGTTTGGTGGCAACCCGCCTTTAAGAGTTTAACTATTTAGCTAGCAGGTTCAGCACAATGCTACGTAGCGCGAGTCAGCCCCGGACTCCGTGCACTGACATATGAATATTTCGTTGGTTGTAATTGTTTCCCCTTCCTCCCTCCCCGTCCCCCGTATAGTCGTTTACTTGCCACAGCCCACAACGTGAAAATGTTAATTATGAGTTTTTAGCAGAGTTTCCGGCGCAGCCCCGGAAAAGTTGCGTACATGTGTTTGACAGGCGCCCTGTCACAGGAACGCTAAAACCAAGCATTCACTATGCAAGCACTTGCAAGTTAATCACAGATTGTTTTCCCAACTTTGAAACAATTCACCTAGACATATTCAAGTAAGCCTATATTCAGTGTTGTACCGTTGAAGTTGCTGCAAGTGAAACAATCAATAAATATTTTATATGATGTAATTATAACGGGACTCGCTATAAATTAAATAGTCTCAACCACACGAGTGGAAAAGACAATTTTAGCTACAGAGTAAAGCAGCTATGCTACATAAAAACACATGTGATAAAATATCCTAATCAAACGAAGTAACCTCTTATCTCTCGTGTGGCTTATTTCTTCAGATGGAAACCGCCAAAATTATCATAAGACAAAAATATGTATTTGCCGCCGTGCTCTTGTAAATTATCTGGATATGACCAAAATTGACGTTGTCTTCAAACTTAGCCGGTGATACACTAGGTTACATTTTTTTTTATCATCATGTACTGGGAATGATGTTCCTCGTTTTTCGTTTAGGGGAGTGTACCGGAGAAAGCTAAGCAAGAGATGCAAGTCCTGCTCAACCATTTGGAACACCGAGAAGATGTCCAAAAAATAGTTATACTTACTCTTCCTCCAGTCCTTAGAAAAGTGATGGGAAGTAAGATAAGATGTTACAACCACTGGCTATTGTCGATAAAAACAGGTAAAGTGGTTTAAAAGATGCAGTCAGCAGTGATGCACCGTCGGAAAGATAGCATGACTTTTGACAATTGTAATAGTCGATCATATTACCGTATGGTAACATCAATTGTTGCCTCATTAGCACTTAAAAGCCTTTCAAATTAATACGGTGTTCAAAAGTTATTCATTCTACCTGGCTGTTATTTAAAACAGCCTAGTGCAGTTAGATAACCCAAAATTTCAGCATTAATTGATTACATAACTTACCCATAGGCTAACCTTGCTTTAAAAAAATCATATTTATCATAATTCGTACAAGCAAGTAGTTCTTCTGCAGAGTCTGAATCACAGCTAGGCCTGACTTTACTAAATGTTAGTTCATATCTGAAACACCATCTGACTATTTAAAAAATGCATTTTTTTTTTCAAGTTTGGAAAATGTACACACGTATTACCTGTTGTACCATGTAGTACATAGTTTTCTATATCCGACTATTTCAGAAACTCATGTCCGAAAATAATTTTCAACAGTAACAAAGTGCAACTTTTTTTTATTGCTTAGTCGAGGTAGTCAACTTAAGTATACGTTACCAAGTCAAAAACTAGACCTAAACCTTGCGATCAAGAAGCGTATAAAAACCGGGTGCCCCATAGAACAAGAACAACTTGACATTTTTTTCGAAGTTACTGAAAATAAAGTACAAATATGGACCACTTTACTGGACCCCAAAATCGAATTTAATTCAAAAGTGGTGGGTCCTACTTTTCGAAATTATGAAAAAATAACTTTAAAAAAATTCGTTCGGTGTAGCCATAACACAATTTGGCTATTTCTATAATGCATCATGGCTACACTAAACGAACGTTGAGATTATTTTCGAAGTTCTTTTTCCAAACTGCCTTCGCTGTAAAACACTTTTAGTTTCTCTCCATGCTCCTGTACATGTGTCTGGAATAGGACGGAAGTTAAATGTTGGCGTTGAAACTTGGCGAAGGACACGGATCATAATAATCGGAAATTATTTAGTTTTTAGCTTAGAAAGGCTCAAGAGTTTTGCATAAACTATCGAACTTAATGACACCGTCTTTTTGTTGATGTCCACAATTAGATAAACGCTGGTTTTGGTACAAAGCAAACAAAGAACAAGAAAGAACAACCCGGTGGTGGTGTGTGTGTGTGTTGGGGGGGGGGGGGGGGGGGGGGGCA
>JAHWFP010158507.1:0-10469 GCA_023313725.1 Lithobius niger | reverse complement strand
GGTGAGCGAGCCAGTGATTCCGTGGGGTAGTCTGGTTGAGACAATGACGGCGTTGCCAGGTTTATTGGGCCGTGAAATGCAAGTAGCATTAGCAAAAGCGGTAGAAAGTGGTCGAGCAAGGGAGACCGTTCCATGTGGGGACGTGTGGTTAAGTGATAATGTAGTGGATGACTCACGGCGGGCGAGCCGGGGAGTGAAGCGGGCGGCGGAATGGCCGCGCCGACGAGAAATGGTCAGTAATTTGGAAGCCTGGGGTGGCGATGATTATTTCTGTGAAGAGTTGGAGGATTCTGTTGCACCTTTGGGTGATCGGGAGTTCCGAGGAGAAACCCGTAATGATGGTGATTGCACCGGGGAAGTGTTGGTGGCTGGAAAATTGGAAGATTCGTTGTGGCCGGAGGCTATCAAGACAAAGACGCCTGTTTGGAAATTAGATAAGCCCGTCCTGGCGTGGTGGAATAAAAACAAAAATATTAGATTAGCCCCCGAGGAACGAACGTCGATCGTGGATCGGTATATTGTGGAGGACGCCGTGCAGAGAAAATTTGTGCCGCCACGCACGCCGCTGTTGCCACGCTTACGTGACAGGCATCCGCTGCTGGCTACTATCGATGGCGGATTGATATCAGTTGAGTCGGAAATGTTTGGAGCAATGCTGCCGCTGCTGAGGGCATTACAATTCTGTGGAATGAAACCTGTTGATCACACAAGCACGTGGCAGGACCAGCTTTCGCAAACGGTAGTGGATGCGGTGACTTTACAAATTCAGGCTTTGTTGTCTATGAACGGACTGAGACGTGACCGATTGCAATATGCTTTTGCAGAAGATATACGCCCAGAATTGGTTGCATGTCCGCCTACGCTGAATGAACTTTTTGGAGAGCCGTTACCAGAAGTGTTAAAGCGGGCGCAGTCCGAGGCGGCGGCTACACTACGAGCCACGTCGCAGCCAAGGCGAGGATTGCAAAACACCCGTCGTGGGGGGGTGTTTCGCCCAGGTCGGGGATGGCGTGCGCGATCCCGACAGGGTGACAGGTGGCAATAAGTTGCGAGGAAGGACCGCCACACCTGGCAGGGCGGGAGCTGGCGCTGGTTTTTGTTTCGTTAATTATGATTTTTTGGAGTTGAGACCCCAGGCGGGGAATGAGGCGCGTCGAAAAGCTGCGACGGCGCAGAATAGTGACGATGTTGTATGGGGAGTGGCGTCGAACCAGGGTTCGACTATGCTGGACACTATCGGCTCGGATCGAGTCAGGACGGACCGTGTGGATCGGCAGCATGAGATGGAATTGTCTACGATGGCAAGGGAGATCCTGCAGTCTGATGTTGCGGTTGCAACGAAGAAAGTGTATACCTATAAGTGGAAACGTTGGGCAGAGTGGTGGGTGCAGAGTGACTGCGATCCGTGGACAGCATCGACGGCAGTGTGCATGAATTTTTTAGCGGAGCTGTTCCGAGAGGGCCTCCAATACCGGACGATAGTGGGTTACCTTGCTGCGATCGCAAAATTCCAGGTGGAAAGCCAAGCGGGGACGGTTGCACAGCGACCGGTGATGAAGCGTTTTGTTCGAGGCTTATTCCGCAGGAGGCCACCGACGCCACGGTACGTGGCTATATGGGACTTGCGAATTGTGGCGAAGTACCTTCAGACACTGCATCCGCCGAAGGACCTGACATTACAACAACTGACGTATAAGGTGGTAATGCTACTGGCTATTTGCGCGGGAAACAGAGCTAACGAACTGGCAAGATTGAGTTTGGAATGGTGCGATTTTGGGGTGGACGAGGCCGTCTTCGTGGTTCGCGACCACAAAACCTGCAGGAGTGGGGCGCCTTTTCTGGTGCTCCGCATGAAGCGTAACGCGGACAGAACTCTCGACGCAATACGGTATGTGGCATCGTACATTCGGCGGACAGCACCGATGAGAGACATGCAAGCACTGGCCTCGGGGACCAGGCCTACTCAACTTTTCCTGTCATATGTAAGCCACACAAGCCTATTGGAACGCAGACGGTAGCAAGATGGATTTGTGCTGTACTCCACGATGCAGGGATAGAAACAAGCCATTTTAGAGCGCATTCGGTGCGTTTGGCAGTGGCATCATCCGCAAGAGCCTGCGGCGCATCTGCGTCGCAAATTATGGAGATGGCGAATTGGACCTCGACTTCAGTGTTCGCCACTCACTACAACAGAGAGGTGCTACCGAGCCTAGCGGGTGATCTGCTCCAGAGACTACAGGGGAGAAACAAAATAAACTAACAGGTAAGGCTGGCAGCGCCACATCTTCTTAATCTATCCCATTCTGTAACACAGTGAGGAGGATTCTGCGAAGGAGAAATGAAGATTCTCCCAGAGAACTTGTTCTCGCAAGGAGAATCTAAGTTCTCTGAGTGGAATCCGACGAAACTGTGTTACAGTTTATTTCCCGCCCACCTCCCTGGCGCTGGCAGTTCCAGCCAGTCGCAAAGAACAACAGTGAGGTATTAGGGACGGGAGATAGCGTGGAGGCGACCGGAAGTGACGTAAGATTGCATAAATTAGATTAAAATTTGATGCAAATTAGTAAGATAAAACGTGCCGCGGTCAAGGGAAGGTATCCCATTCTGTACCACAGTTTCGTCGGATTCCACTCAGAGAACTTAGATTCTCCTTGCGAGAACAAGTTCTCTGGGAGAATCTTCATTTTTTAGGCCACGTTTAAATTGATGGAGACTAGTAGACGCCACCACCACAGATGGGAGTTCCACGACTGTACCACTCGGTATTTTGTACAGTCTCTTTACATTACTGCTACTGTGAGTTTAAGTGAATGACCCCAAGTATATTCGTTATCGCGAATCTGCAAGTGACTGCTTTAAACCCTTCAACTTCATGACATAGAATGTGTATTTCATGGCATTGCATTCTGCAGTACAATGACGTATGTAGCATACTTCATAGTTGTAACTGCCTCTAGATAATAAGTTAATAATTTCCATTCTGAAAGTGCAAGCAAACTATGTATTGAAGGCCTGGTTCTGTTAGCAATTTTTTAGTAACAACTTGGCTTACTGGATGGCATTGGACGATGCACAATTCACAATACGATATTTCCAGCTGCAGCTGCATACAAAAACGGCCTGTCCCATGGCCATCATTGCTGGTTTCGATTCCAAGATCATGTGTCTTAAATATCGGTACACTGTAGTGTTTCAGACACAAAATCTCGCTCAAATTAAAATTTCACAAATCCTACCTACCTACTAAAGAGGTGTCCACGAAAGAGTGAGTCAACATATGTCCCATACCAAAAACCAGGTAGAGACGAGCAGCATTGCCACACATGCGATGAACACGCGGCTCAAGATAGCCTGGAGTCGCACACAAACACCCCTAGAATCAAATTGAGGACGTGCTTTTGAGGGGCCCTGAATCCCTGGCATTCCAGCATGAAATATGTTGAGGTTCAGTGCTTGTGAATCTACAAGGCCCATCAAACCCTTCTATCCAGCATCTCGTCAGCATAGAACTGAGCGAACGCCTTACGAAAAAGTGGCGTAGTGAGAAGCAGCGAGTGCCACCTCATAAATGCGGGAAGCTACATGCTAGAGTCGCGTCGTAGTCGTGTGCTATTTCCACAACGATCGATGCATGTCGGACAGTGTAAATAGTGTAAATCTTGTAAATAAGCTTCTTGTGGTGGCCTGATGAAAAAAGGAGGACTATATTTTTTCCATCTTTAGTGAATGCAGCCTTTCGGAAATTCACAGATCAGTACGATTTGTTTATTTTGAATTTGAGCGTGATTTCGTCTCTTGGAATTTTTCGAACATTTAAAGTATGATGGTTCGTTTTTTCAACTGTGTTGTTTATACTGAAAAGGTTGTACTGTATGTGTGTGAAAGATAAACATTTTCAGCAGATTTGTAACCCTGTATATTAGTATCATTAAGAATGCATAGGGGTTTTGGTTTTGATACTACATTGTACTACATGGTACTACATGGTACTACATTGTAAAATGCTTTAAAAACAATAAATGACCATGTCACCTCTGCATTGAACACAAGTACTTCAATGGGGGTAGTCTTAATCGACTAACAGAAAGCATTCCGTAGGCTTGACAAGGCTATTTTAATTGGAAAATTAGAAAAAATTGGATTTAGAGACAAAGTCTAAACATTTAACTGATAAAGGGGATATGATAGTGATCTTGATATTGGGATGGTTCGAATCACGATCATATTGTTCCAATGAAGTGTGAGTGTATTTTGGTGGCATACTGTGCTTCATTATTTCTTGCTTGTTTTCACAGTCGGATTATTTCCAGCTTACCTTTTTTAAAACACCTGCTAGTCTTATCACCTACATACATTCACGACAGCACCATCATCCGTCCTTTTTAGATAACTTCAGTATGTAGGAGCATGGCGATTCTGTAGGCCCTAGTTTTGCTATTTTAAGTATCTGAGGAAATGCAGTAGTGCGACACTAAATGCTGAAACTATTTGATGGGTGGAGGGGAAGATATTTGCCTCGTAAAACGTAGGAGCCACATAGCTGAAAATTTTGTAGTTAAAAAAAAAGCACATGAAGTTTCATACGATCGGCGCATTGGTTAAATTTGTCTTTTATGGTGTCCATAACGTGGTATGCCTACTTTTAGATGTACAGTAATTGTTTTAAATCTCCCTGATTAGTAGGCCTATTATATCGATATCTATTTAATGTCAGGTTAATTTTGATATTTGAAAGTCTATATCTCCAAAACCCCTTGCCTATTTTATTGATTGTCAACCTTAAATCTACGAATACAGTATCATGTGTATAATCAAATGCATGTGTATAATTTCAATTGAATCGGATAGTGGGTTCGATTGTTGAATGAATTTAAGAAGTTTTGTTTCTGTGTGCAATTTTTTTTAATATTCAGAATTTATTTAGTGTACTGCAGAAGTTGTTTTATTTATTTATTTTGTTTCAGGTAAAGTTCCGTTTATCAAGTGTGGGGCATTTGTCATATCGGAATTTGATCCCATTGTCGCCTTTGTGAATACTAAGGTAAAAGTAAGCCTTTTACTAAAAAAAAAATGTAGATTGCTTGTGTCGATATCTTTTATCAAAGAAATGCCATCTGATGCATTTTGGCCACTGTGTTCCCGAATCGGTCACCAAGGAAGGAGAATTGGGTGTTCTGGTTACAAACAAGCTCAGTGTTTTGCAACTATGTGTTACGGCTGCTGCCAGTGAAGCCATTTAGGCATATCTGGCTGTTCTCAAGACTCTTAACTATATTGGGTGTTGGCTCATTTAAGCTTCGTTAGCCCAGTGTAGCTAGGCTTCGCGGTCTACGGAAAGACATTGCTCTTCTTGAGGAAGTTCAGCGACATGCATCGAAGAGACTAAGTTGCTCTTTCTGTGGAAGTATATTGTGCTACACTGAATCTGACAAAACATGGTGCGTAGGCTACATTGCAACTAAGCTTTTCCATAGGGAGAAGAGGATAGATTTTTCTCGGTGTTCCAAGTGGTGCTATATAGGACACTGGATAAACCATTTGTTCGTCTTGATATTCAAAAGAACTTCTTTTCAGTTGCTACAATCAATGATGCAATGTAGCAACCCACTGAAGTGACATGTTGATATAAACGTCTTGAAACCGAGCTCATTAATTTTTGCCATGTACTTTGTATCATTATTGTTACTACCTAAAGCTAGGTTTATTTAAAAAAAATACCTGTAGTATTCATTGCTATTTTTGCTAAATAATTCGAAAACTATTTTCACCACTGGTTGGGATTAGCACGACTGGGTCGCACACAAACATTCGAATGGTGTAATCCTGCATCAAAGTCGGTCAAAATTTGATTGAGCGGATTTGGGTGTGAATTAGATGATGCTACTTTTTAAAAGGTTCAAATTTGAAAATATTTACTGTCTTATTTTGTGATAAAGCAGTAAATGCTATTTCCACTATATCGTTTTCAAAACGGTCAAAGCATTCACATTTTAAATGTGCTATTTTGTTTTAGCCAAGCGATTTAATTAACATTGGTTTTCAGAGAGAATATTTTTTTCTTTTCAGGGTATTCATCTTAGTGAACATTTGGACAACGCACAACGAGCAGATATGCGGGCTTATATTTCACTTATCAACAATGTTTTAGCAAATACTGAGGTACGTTTTCTGATAATGTCCGTTTGCGTATACGACATATATATTTCACTTAGGCAAAAGTTTTGGGATGCGGACACAGAAAGGCCGTCATTAAACAATGAAAAATAGGGATGCCGACACAGAAATTTGGGTATTAAACATTGAAATAAAGGGAGCGACTTTATTCTTTGGACGGTAAGAGTGCAGGTCTGCGAGCGGGTTCGTTCTTGGCATGGTAGCAAAAAAAAGGGCGAGCTTCCGGCATGGTGAATGGTATTGTCGATGACCTGTAACAATAAGGAACAAATGAAATATTACATTATCTACATACTTATATTTTGCCACACTGTGAATAATACACCACTAACAGTGTAGAAGCCTAACAATGGCCACAAAAGGTGAAACAGTGCCTTCCAAATAAAAAAAAGCCGACTTTAATTAATAGTTTCAAAGTTGGTTTAGTAACAATCACTGCATGCGCTATTGTTGTTGCGGGCTTATCGTGCTTGGTATCAAGACTGAGAAACGGGCAATGCAGCCATACTGAAAATAAGAGTGGAGCCCTCTATTGAAAACATGATATACTTTCCGAAGAAGCACAAACACTGGGGGTTATAGTGGGAGACTATTCAGATCACACAATGGGGGAATGCGGGGGTGGGGTTCAGGCATGTGTGAGAGGGATAGGGTGGGGCGGACGGTCGGCAGCTGTATTCTTTTCACGATGCCCAGTATAGTCTTTTGCTTGCGCAAGTGGGAACCAGTTAGACCGGCATAGGTTACGCCGAATACAGCTAATTTTCCATTATTTTGTCTGCAGGCTTTTGTAAAGAGCCTAACCACACGTTTCAAAACTTTCCTTGTAACTCGTCCAAAAGATTTTTCCATGGCAAAACAAGAGGAACAGAAAGAATCCAACACTGTCTGGTGTTCCCTTGCTATTGTTCAGCTAAAACATGGATTTCGGACAATTGCTGCCAAATAGCTACAATCCAGTGGCCTTCACCAACTCGGTGAGTGCGCGCGCCACCAGACAGTGCTCAGAGTCAATGTCAGAGAGAGGAAACATGGCTTCCATCAGTGACATCGATTCATGTCGATGCCACAATAAATCATGTCATTGAAAAGCCAAAGCGTTTCAATCCTTTCGTGCCTGCCTGGCATCGTCGGAATGGGCAACCCGGCGCTCCCAACAAGAGTTGACTAATGCTGTCCACAGCTTGTTTCCATTACGTAATTTCCCCATCTTCCCATTGTTATCCTCTCGTATAAAAGTACGACAGCTGGTGTGGTTGCCATGTATTGTTGGGGGTTTTGAGCTTGCATGTCGTAACCTTGAATTAACTAAGGTTTAATTAATATCTAAAACTTTGGTTGGTCCTAATATGCGATACTTGTTGACAACCTTGAAGTTGCGTAAAAATTCCCTATTTGGCCTTGTCACTAAATAGGTGTCACATCCTACGTTGAAAGGTTTACCATTTGAACTATCTAGGACATAATTTGATACGGAAAGGAAAAAAAATAGTGCAGTATAGATTGCGCGATTGTACGTTGCAAAAGAATAGGGTTGGGTCAGAGGGATAAGGCCATTATTTAATAGAGCTAAATACACAAAATTGCAAACAAAAACGTCAAGCATGCCGTAAAAAAGGGTTATATGATTGAAGTTTCACTTGACTTGTTAAAAGAGGACACCACGGATAAAAATTCATGGTTTTTAATTTAAATAATCAAATGTACAATTGATAAAATTGCATCTGTTTAAGTGCTGCTGTGCTTTACGAATTGAATTATTCTTACAGTACAACAGGACTTACAATGTTCTCAATTGTACACTTGATTATTTCAATTAAAAATTAGAAATTTTTATCCGTATCACTTTTATCCGTATACTTTTAACAAGTAAGTGAAACTTCAATCATATAACCCGTTTTTATGGCACACTTGACATTTTTGTTTGTAAGCTGTGAACCTTTTTTGTGGTATGCCAAAACCATTCCTCTTCAGGAACAATGCCAATCAGCAAATGAGCCAGCCGCAAGGAATAATTATTGGCTCACCAGCATTATTGGCACTTCTTTACTCTTCAGTCTGTGCCTTGCATTTGCTGATTGGCATTGTTCCTTAATTACAATGGCTAAAACAATGTAAAACAATAATATTGATCATTCATGGTCTCGTAACTCCGAAATGGCTCTACCAATTGAAAAAATGGTCTCTTTGTGAGAATGAAGGTAAATGAAATTTGTGGCTTAGGTCGGGTTTTTAGATTTTAGATTTATGCAGTAGTTTTAACTGAAACGCTGTCAGAACAAGAACAATGACAACAATTGTTCAGTTGTTTTCGTGTGGCGCCCTACTTTTGCTCTTGCACAGAATTGCATAATTTTGGTATAAATCTACCTTCCATCCTTATCTGCTATCTGCCCAAGTCTATTATTTGTTTTAGTTTTGCTGGCGTTAGAACTTCAACCATACATATACTATGCTATCGTGGAGTATGATAATTTTGAAGAAACATATATTGACCCTAGAAAACTCCTGTGGTTTGTCGAAAATTTGCACGGCCGGTTTTTGTGCTGTCTTTTTGAAAATATAGCATAGTTTGTTCAAGAAAACAAAAAAAAATATTTCAATATGAGGCCACTTAAAAAAAGAAAGTTGGTTCTCAGGCATTTTTCTCCTGAAATCCGTGCGGGCGGGCGACATTTATTTTTTATTTTTATATTTTTCGGTCCTATTTTTCCATACATTTTGGGGAAGTATTTTTTATTTGGGGTAAAATAAAGAACAATGCGTCGTAATTCTGCTTACCACGTGTCCATACGATTATTTAACAAGATTTTATATTTTCATTTCTCACTAAGGCCCATTTTTGATCTGTAACTACTATTTTTGCTGCGTCGTTTCTTTTTATTTCCCCGTCAAAAAATCGATGCGGGAGGGCCTGAGAACCAACTTCCTTTTTTTAAGGGCCTGAAAATTTTCATTTAGTGCCACCCCCATCTAGTGTTCCAATCTCACAGTGTTCCGCGGTACCAAAAATGCGACGGTACCAAATACTGTGCATTGTTAAAATACCGGTCTCAGTCCTTGTGTTGTAGGGCATCAATGGCAAAATTGGAATTCTAAACAATGCACAAAAGTGGTGCTAATTTTGCATTTCTTTGATGTTTAATTGGTGTTTGTTTATAATTAAATTTCTACTTGCATGGTAACTACAAGTACAAATTTTAGAAGGTGGTTTTTAAAGCAAATATGTCGTGAAACATGCATTTAAAGTTTAATCAGGGGGGAATCAATGAATTTTTTTAATTAAAATTATATCAACAAAACACATTTTTCAATAAAATGTATTGTTAATCGGGTGTTGGCACCACAGTACTATACTACTATAATACCTCATTCACGAGTACCGGAAAAAACCGGGTACCGAGGTACTAAGCTTGGTACCGGCACCGGCTGAAAAATTTCTGGTGTAACACGCTATTTACGAATAGCAGGGCGCACCTTGTGTGAACGCACACGGTGCACCTTGCAGTTACATAACTTGGCATCCTGTCAACTTCTGTCTACACCGGAAGTTGGCCGAACGCCAACAGCCGGGAACGTGGCTACTCTATTGTTCAAACCAGTTAGAGCCGGGCTCCAACCTGTTAGCGGTTACGCAACGTAATGCCTCAGGCGACTTCTATTGTTCTGGCCCGCGTACAAATATGAGGGCCTGGACCATGGGAAGGGACTTGGTGTGGGGCAGACGACTCGAAAGGTTGTCTCCCTGGACTCTGCTAGAATTAGACCAAGCTCCAACTTGTGTTTAATGCCTAATGTGTGTTCTCAGTGCATAGTCCCCTAGCTATGCAGTAAGGAATAAATTGGGTTTGAGATTATTCTTGGATTCAATCGTCTACTACCTGAGTACGTTACATTGGTACCGCCCAACACTACCCCCATCCCCCTTAACAAATTGAGTCACCAATGGCAGATCTACAGTATGTTGCTTTTTGCAATTTTAAATGGTCCACCAGTTGGCTTTTCAGAATTATCATGCTATTCCATTTGCTTGCTGGTTTTATTATTTCGATATTTTTTGCTAGTTTTGTTAGCCATGTACTGGGCTAGCTTCCTCTGCCCCTCCCTTTGATCCGCTGCCCGAGTTGTAGTTATACAAAAATTCCAAAAATTACAACTAGAGATTAAGTAACATTTTAAAATGCTCATTTTTTTTTGTGTTACAGCTCTACATTTCGTGGATTGATGGTGTTACTGTTGAAGAGGTAAGCATTATTGAAGAAATGTTTTCCTTGTCTTTGTGTAATAATTAACGA
>JAHWFP010158467.1:0-36042 GCA_023313725.1 Lithobius niger | reverse complement strand
CTCGGACTGCCAAGACATCTCTGCTCCGACCGCCGTAGTAACCTCTATGGATTGCTGTCTGTAGCTGGGTTTTATACCTGCTGCCTGGTGCAAGGAGGAGGGAAAGTGCGTCCCTGTAGGAGAGCTACTTTTGGAGGAGGGGATTGGGGTAGAGAACCTCTGGAGAGGGAGGGACTGAGGCAGGCCGGCCAAGTTGTCACTCAAGCATGAGGGAGTGAAAGCGTGGACGGACGAGGGAGCTACGCTGCTCTGAGTGCAGGGGAAATTGAATATTTCTTTTGGTTGGAAGGGAATATTGGCAGCTAGTAGAGCAAAGGGAATTGCCGACTTGGGTGGCAATAGAGGCCTTAGCTTGAGTTTAGAACTCACAACAACGTGAATAAGCCTATACATTTTTGAGTAAAAACTACGATGTTATGCATCGCAACTATTGAAGGAAGGGGGGGGGGGGACGGAGTTTGTTGCTCAAAATTAAAATAAACAATTTAATAGAAGGAAAAAGGCTTTTTACTGTACATTCGGATGAGGTTACTATGGTCGGAGCCCTGAAATAAAATACAAGATATAACACTGTATGTCCGGTAAAAATAAAAAATAGTTGTGTTTGCCATTTTTGAACAAGGTAGAGTCCATTAGTAAAATTTACGTTTAACATTGCTTCAAAAGGACTAGGCAAAAGATTAATATAAAGCAGCTTGTGTTTGAATGCTAGAACGCATTAAATTAAAGTATTATCGCAGCCGCAAATAATAACAAGAGTGCAGTCGAAGTTTTCATGGTTGCTAAAATCGTCCTTAGGAATATAAAAACGTCGAGTACGGGTCCTCATACATGTAGTGGTTGAGTGCCGATTAGCAGCCCCTCCTACAACAACACTAAGCTAGTCGGCTTTATGCCTGTAATAAATTCAAGAATACAAATAAATATTTACAAGTTTGGTGGAAAACGGCGATGTGTATTGCGTGCGGCGGCGCTCAGTGTGAGCACTCTTTCAAATTGCTGTGGAGATCAAAGTATGAAGAATTATTGAGTTCTGTTTTCGCAGAGTGGAAGATAAAGTTCAGGGCTATTAAACAGTGCAAACCAAAGTCGATTCTGTGCATTTTTCGTGGAGTTACAATTTTTCAAAGTTGTGGTCTTGAAATAGGCCTCGCGAGCGCATTGTGGTCTTGAAATAGGCCTCGCGAGCGCTAAGAGAAAAAAAATAGTCCCCGAGTTTTTGATGTTTAGTCCTGGTTCGCCTAACCAATCTCAGGATTTTAGGTATCCTGCCTTTACAATTTCTGACCTTTCACCCGTAAGGCTACTTTCTACCTCAATTGAAAACACCGGCAGCCAGTACTCACAGTGGTATTTAAAAGACATCTCAAAGAACAAATGGTCCTACACTTGAATTTTCGGTGACACATCTTCATCAGAAGTCGTGCAAGAAAATAAATTAAAAGTCACATCTCATCAAGAAGCCTTCATTGGTAACCCTTCACCCATGGACGGCCCTTGACCCCTCTCATTTTTTTGTGACAGGTAATTCTGCACCATTGATTTCTACTCACTCTTTTGTCACACACTGTTCGCTCCTGTGCCCTTCGTTTTGGTTAACCCTCGCCAAAGGCAATTCCTTCGCCCACTGAATGACCCTTCACCTGACAACCCTTGGACGACCCTTCGTTGTCAACCCTTCGCCTTGCAAGTATACCCTTTGCTTCCCTTCACCTGTGACCTTGTCTTCGTCTGGAAGAACCTTCATCTTGGCCCATTTGCCTGTCGCCACCCTTCGCTTGAGTGGTTAGGCCTGCAATCTTGTCATATTGAATTTTGATGTGATCTTTGTTGGAACTCTTCACCGACTGCTTGCTTCAAACTTCATTCCGTGACTAGTTTCTTTGTTTCAGCATCTATTTTTTCCTGCCCGTCTTTAACCCTTGACCTCCCGGTCCTTTCCTCCTCGCCTCGCCTTTAAAAAAAACAAAGAATAATAATACACCCCCTCGACTGAATCCCGACTTTTCAATCTGAATAACATGAATTACAAAAAAAAAAAAAAAACCCACCATAACTTTGGCTCCAATCTTGAAACTTTTTACTCACCCTCTTGCATGCACCTTTTCCTCCCTCTCCTGACAACCTTCATACCGTCCCCTCTCCTTTAGAGTTTTGAGTGGTCTTGACAGACGACCGGTTTCCCACCCTCGCGCGTCTTTTCTTTTTGTCCTCGTTGTGCTGTCACTTCGCTGGTACAATGAGTCCCAAGATTCGTGGGGGAAACACTCAATCATCGACCGCCCTCTCTGCTACAATTGTTCATGGCTGAATTGTGGCTAATGCAAGAGTGCCCGAAACTTGCAAATGCGCTCCGATCGTATCTTGTTGGAAAAGACGCGACCCCCACACAGCATGCCAGACGCACCGTCGATGTGACTATTTTAACGACCCGTGCTCCATCTGCCTCACCATCCTCCTCGACGATTGGATTTTCATTACCAAAACATTGCCGCAAAGAAGTGCAATGACCAGATGAAAAAAGTTTTCTTAACGAATCCGAAGGCTCAATCCCACGTTCAGACCAACCCACACCTGTTTCGTCAACCTTTTCTTCAGCTTCCTCATGGTGGAACTTGTTCGCCTTTGCTCTGTCTTCAACCAAGTTGCCTCCCAATTCATCATCGAACGTTACGGTTCAACCCACCTCCGTCTCGACCGCAGCTCCATCCGTTCCATCGGCAACGTCTGTTCCTGCCATATCTTCGGCAACTCGCACAGACTCGTATCTTCCGGTGCCAACTTGACCTCCAGTGGTGACAATCCAGCGTCAACTCACTCCAGCCCATGTAAGCCAATCCAATCCACGACTGCTGTTGCTACTACTCCAACACTGTGTCCCCCCACCGTTTCGGTAACCTTTGGTGTGGACAATGATGCTTCTCATTCCAAGATCTCCTGACGTGTCCAACCCCCTCGGTTTTGTGTAGTCTTTTTAGGACAAACATTGACTTGTCAGACAGAAGCATTAGACGTTTGGAATCGAATGCACACCTATTGCTTTTCACATCAACAAATTCCAATAGAAACTCTCTAAACTCGTTTGAAAGTCACTACGCTGAAACTGAACATTTTAAACCTCCAACCATCCAACGCAAAACTCCGCACCAGAGCTTTTTTATCTGATGCTCAAATCCAGAAACTTTCCCCCTTACATCGACTGGCCTCATACATCATCGTCCACTTTCAGCCCATCGATGCTTCAAGATGCATAGACCACAACCACCCAACAGAAAGCCAACTGCCCCAACCAAGCCTCCAACATCCAAGACCAGACCAGTTCACCGTTCCAATCTTCCAATACGGAAACGAAGCGCGCCGCTACAAAATCTCATGCTGCCACTCAAACTGCAGTCCTGGGATCTTTCAACTTTTCTCGTCATGACCCATTCCATTCTCTGACTCGTCGTCCCTCTACAGAAGCAAATTCTACCAACCCCTCACTTAACATCACAGACTTCCAGCAATCTGAAATCTAAAAAATGTGGATTGATGCCAATGTTACCATGCCTTCCAACAAATTTGTGGCCAGACAAATTTGGCAATTCGATAACGCTTCATCTTTCCTCCCGTGTAAGGCTGAAATGAAAAAACTATCCTTCATCAAGACTCGCAGACTTCCTTGCCGTGACTGCCGTTTGCGTGCCAAAGGTTACGCATTTTTTTCCACTACACGCCCGTAGAAAAAGCATCTCCCCCCCCCCCCCCCCTTTCTTCCATCCATGGGCATGGAACGGTGCTCTCTCCTTAGATGGGAAGCTTATGTGCAATCGCCATTGAAGTTACCCGTTGTTGTTGTTCTGGCGACCACCAGTTCCACTCCTATAGTGGT
This sequence comes from Lithobius niger, assembly GCA_023313725.1. Taxonomy (NCBI): domain Eukaryota; kingdom Metazoa; phylum Arthropoda; class Chilopoda; order Lithobiomorpha; family Lithobiidae; genus Lithobius; species Lithobius niger. The sequence continues at coordinate 32,171 of JAHWFP010158467.1, read as the reverse complement.
ATCTGAAGCCTTCCTTTCAAAAAAAAAAATCATCTCACAATTTTTATCCTAAAACAAAAACCAATCCTCTCCTTTCGAATCAACATCAAGAATCGTCGGCGTCAACCTCACCGTTGGAGTTTCACCCTACCATCACATCGTTCGTCTGTTGAAACTCATTCCTCCTCAGGATACAAAAAAAAAAAAAGATAGAAGAACCTCGGCTCATCCCTTCCTTTTCTGAACTTCACTTCTCTGGAAATGTGTGTTCAACACTCCACCCTTTATGTGCCACAAACTGCCGAATGACTTGACTTCATCCATGAACACTCCTGAAGCCAAAGCCCTGTCCACCAGCAAGACTAGGCTTCGCCCTAGGCCATGCTGGCCGTCATTGTGCCATCTGTCTCGTCCTAGGAAAGAAGAACATTCCCACTCACCTTAAGGTAAGCCCACCCCCCACCCTGGCCCCTATCGCTTCTTTCAGTTTATTGGGAGGAAAACACTTAAACTCAATCGATGATTCCTAAACGTCCTGAAACGTAGGAAATCCATTCTCCCCTTCGCAGATAGCGTTTGCGCTTGGGCATCTGCGCAGACCCTGTCTCCTTGGGAGCCCAGCACGTAACCCATCTGCAAATTCATCCACGTGAGGCCTTGTCCTGATTTTCATGCCACGACACAGAAACCTTCGGAACCTTCGAAGCCAATCATCATACCAGCACTTACAAACATCATTGGCGACGAGCACGAAAGAACACTCTGCCGTGGCAGTGACTTACGCTATTACATCAAGCAGACAGCCGACTTTAAGTGCCGCAAGGGCTGACTCCAACTTTTCGTGCCATTTTCCAAAAGGACTTACATCACCTCGGCAGCCATGATCACAAACTGGATCAAGAGGGTTATCCACAAAGCCTATGACGACCAGATTATCAGCTGCACTGACAACAACATCAGGGTCACTGCACATGAACTCAGGGCACTTTCAACCTCTTGGGCGTTCCACAACCAAGTCTCGACCATTGCCGAAGTTCGTCAAGTTGTATCATGGAGAAGTCAAACTGTCTTCACAAGTCACTACTTCAGGGACATTAAAAGACAGGAAAATGGACTACATCATCTGGATTCCAGCTCGCAACCCGGGGTAAACCGTCATGTGGTGCCTACCACCATTTATTGACGAGGTCAACTGTAAATACAACAATTTACAGATAGTAGAAATTTTCGCACCGACGACTAGAAACCCTAATTTTTCTCTGGTCAAAATTGGTCTCTATCGTCCTAAAGGGCAAGTAAGGCCGTCAAACGCTTGAGCTACTCACAGCCAACACAGCTATCTCAATCAGCTACGAGTCGAAATCGATAAGCACCACCTGTCGGCATTAATTTCTGCACTTTCCGGCAAAACAATGGCAACCTCCATATCGTGTTTTGGTGATGCAATAATCAAATTGTTGTATCGGACGTACGTAACGTATTCCTACCGCAATTCTTGTGTTTAGTTATTGTGTAAGTGGCCCAAAAGTAAAACATGCATGTCAAAATGGATGTAATTGCCCTTTAACACAAATATATACTACCTGTAAACTCACGCTACCTCCCCTATTGACATATTGAGAGGGAAAAAAATCTTAGCCACACCCGGGCCGAACGCTTTTATAGGAGCGCTGGGGTTGCGCAGCTGGCCGGTTCTAGAGAGCGAAAAACCTCAAGACACAATGAGAGCACCCAGGAACTGAATGCAACAAATTTACAGGTAGTATTATTTTCTTTAAGATGATAGAAACCAATTTTGACCATGGAAAAATTAGGGTTTTTCTAATTTCAAATTGTAATAGTGCGGAAAAGTTGGTCTTCTACCTTCTATTCACTATCGTAAAAGCAAAAAAAATTTGAAAAATTTTTTTAGCGGTGCTCACCTGGGCCTAAAGTTAAACATTATAAGTCCATGGAAAAAATAGCTAATTCTTAAAAAAATATTTTTGACCAATTTAAAATTCAGCTTTCTTACGTTACCTCATTTGGTACTTTCATTGACCACTAAAAGAGACTATAATAAATTCAAAAAAAAAATTTTTTTGCCCCTAAACTTCATTTTAATTTACAGCATAAAATTGGCAAAAAATCCTTTTTTTTTCCTAGGTTGGTAGCTGGCAATTCACATTGTTTTCTGGAAGAAAAAAAATTGTTTCTGATTTTGGTTTCATTTAGTGGTCTCTGGGAGTGCAAAATGAGATAATGTAAACAGCTGTATTTTAAAGTAGTCAAAAATTTTTTTTTTAGAATTAGCAATTTTTGCCATTGACGTATAATGTTAAAGTTTAGGCCCAGGTGGGTACCTCTAAAAAAAAAATGTAGATTTTTTTTCCTTTTGGGATAGTGATTAGTAGGTCGAAGACCAACTTTTCTGCACTATTATGACTTGAAATTTGAAAAAAAGCATTTTTTTGATCCACCTTGGCATAAATCCGCCAAAGTTCCTGTCAACGCTAGAAATGGACGTTATGCAAGCACAGCTATCCCAAACCGTGACAAAGCAAATAGAAAGCAAATTTTATTAACTTGAGAAATTGTTCTCCCAATTTACAGCTTCTTTTTCTTCCTTGAAAAAAATGGCACGATCGAACTCTTCGACGACGCCACCGCTCCCACTATCTGCCAGTGCACGCGAACACCGTTCTTGAGGCAAAGAAGAAAGATGTACGATGCGCCACGTAAAAATGTCAAAGCCGATGACAGTAAGAAAAACGAACAAACGCAATGTATCTACGCACAACGTTATTAATGGAAAGAAGAATGTAGTTAACAAAATCTACTGATAGTAAAAAAGTAAATATGAGTTAGAGATTAAGTCTAAGCACTATCGTTCTAGGTCTCGGCCCGGTTATTCGTATTCGTTATCTAGCATAAAAGGACGTTATCAACTGACGTTGGCGGAACAGGCCTATGGCCAGCAGTCTACATCAGTACCACCACAGCAGATCGATGGGGTGTTTGGGCGAGAGCAAACAGTCATACGTCAAGCGGATTACCGCGGCAACATATTCGTCCCTGACAAAAGCGATAATAAGCTAACCATTGTATTAATTTGAATTTTGTAAATTCAGATTCACACGAGTAACGCTCAAATTTAAACGGGAAATAGACAATAGTATTTCGCGAGTTTTCAATAGGCTGTATGATGAAATGTTAATTTCACCACTCCTACTGAATAATGTGAACAGTAAGAAGCACTTACCGTGAGAGCCTGGCAAAGAGAGGAGCACTGAAATTAACATCCTTTCATCATACAGGCTGTTGAAAATTCACGAAATACGATTGAGTATTTCTTGTTTTGAGTTTGAGCATTACCCGTGCCAATCTGAAAAAGGCTAAAATAATCTAGTTGCAACACGTCGACTCGTAAAGCCTCCTCCCTCCTCGTTACACAACCAACAAAAGTGCGAACGAGCGACAAGCCCATCTCGTCACGTCACTACGAGACAAGGAGACTGTAAGATAGGCTATGAGGTATCTTACAAAAGTGTGGCCTAAGCATGCGCACGCACTCAGGGTGTTCAGTAGCACATAGTTGAAGAGGCAGCACCTGACGTAGGTAGCTGCCTCACTATATATAGGTTTATTAGACATGACTTAAGTATACTAATACATTTAATGGTCTGTGGTGTGGACCATGGATCTAAATACTATAGTTAGCATACTTGAATACATATGTAGTGTACCAACACTACGGTCGCCTCCATTAATAAAAAAGTGGAGTACGACCATGTGTGCATTTTCGGCCTTTGGCTTGGTTCACGGGAATATTAACGATAACCTTATTGAGTTAGAGAAATAGCTTCGATGGGGCGTGTTGTGTCGTGCAGCGTGGGATGTTTCGAGCCTGCCTTTAGTAATTAATAATGCTTTTTGTACCTTTAAACCCTGGAATACGCTTGCTTTCATGCTTCTTTTTAAATTACGGACTGTGTTTTCCACACTGCGGTTTATTTCAGAAACAATTCTGAATTGAGGTCCATTGTCTGACACGATGGTTTGGCGTAGGCCATAAGCAGCACTAGCAAATAGATCTTGAAATACTTGAATTACACTAGTAGTAATTGTTGAAATTATGATATACTGTAATTTCACGCGTATAACCTGCCTCCCAGATAACCCGCACCACTGAAAAATAAGGCGGTTGTGTAAAAACAAAGTTGTAGAACCTGCACCCCCATACCCGCGGGTAATCTACAAGGTTTAACAAAGTTTGAGCGAGCTCATTAGTGCGTACCGGTATACCTGGCTATTGGCCTTCCAGCACATTTATTATCTTGTAACCCAAGCTAAAATAAAAGCTATTTTGTCTTTTTATACTGTATACTATCTTTATACTGCATACCTTTTAGCAAATTAAACCATCGAGAATTTATAGAGTTGGGGTACGTACCATAAATAACCTGCAGTGCACGACCGTTCGTCCGTGAAAATGCTAATCCTGCTTATCGGTTATGCGCTCCAGACACTTCTTTGTCCAGGGAGAGAAAGTTCTAGGCTATCAGATCAGAGCTGAGTAAGTGATCAACAATGCGATGCTCGAACGTAGAACGAAATTGGCTGCTATTAGTTACAAGTTGATTTCTAATTTTGATCTTAACAATTAAAGCAACTGAAATATTGACACAATAGCTGCATGGGGTGTCGGACAAAAGTCTAACTGGAAAATGGTCTAATGGGATAATTGTCTAATATCTGCATAAATTAAAAATCTGGAAAATCATGTGAGCGGAATATCGTATAATGGATAAACTTCTAACCGGACAATAATATACCTGGGGTTTTTGATGTTATATGTATAGCCGCAGCGAGCGCGAGGCAGGGACGTTAGACGATTTTCCATTATGCTAATTTCCTGTTAGGACGATTATCCATTATACGAATTTCGTGTTAGACGATAATTCTTTATACTGTATAACTTCTTCCAATTAAGCGATTTTCTAGTTAGATGATTACCCCTTGCCCCTAGCTGTACCTTTTCATGAATGGCGAGATGCATGGCGAAAAGTGGGAAAATTATGATTTTCGACTCAATTTTCACATGATTCGTATCACTGCTGCGGGAATAGGTGAAGTTTGTCCTATTAAGAAATGGGCCTTTTTTTTTTGTTTTGGTTTCGCGTGTAAAAAAAAACTAGTTTAACCCATATTCCCGATTTTTAAAGAAAAAACTTATAACCCGCGGGTTATACACGTGAAATTACGGTATACAAACAGGAATTTACTGTAGACCTCTGTCACGATAAAAACATTTCCCTCCAAATGGGCTGCAAAAATCAACCTGAAGCCTATTTCATACAGATGCAGGCCTTTCCCAGAAATACTTTTTACCGGTAACGTCAGTATCCCTCTTAAGCTGACACGTCTGACATGTCTTAACAATTTCTAGAGGTCAACGTCGATTTTTGGCCACCATACCCGAGAACGAGCAAGTGGATTAATTCAAATAATGCCACAGTGGCCTAGATGTAATTCGATTAGCACTGTGGTCGTAATACCTCAGGAATTATGAAAGTGTAACCCCAAAATTTGTATTGCCATCTAGAGATGGATTCATGAAATCGAATGAAAAATGGTTTTAGACTTTAGCTTTCAATTTTTTCCGGCCAGCCATCATTAGTATAACGGTACAGTGTTGAAAGCGTTTTTTCTTTTATAGTGAATTTCTCTAGCCGGTCGGCCAAATCGGATTCGATTGGTTCAAGCAAGGTTCATGACTCGCCAGCCAGGTGGTTGTTTGGAAGAAGACTCGTAAGGAATAGGTATTCGGGATAGGAAATTCGCAGTTAAATTTTCTTTACCGGGGTGTGTTTAAAATGTTCCCATTTAGGTATAACGCCCAATGATGGATGTGTGTAGCAGCCATTGCCAGAATGGATACCTTATTGCCGAACACCCACAGTAAAGCTTTCTGATCAGTTTGAAAAATAAACCTTCTTCCAAACAAGTACTGGTGGAATCTCTTTACTCCAAAGGCAATAGATAATGCCTCATGATCGAATTGAGCATAGCCAGGTTCGGCGTTGCTCAAGGCTTGTGAGACAAAAGCTATGGGCTTATCTTTGTTTGAGGGCATAACATGTACCAGTGCAGTGACTTCCTCTACGACACTAGGGGAAAATAAGGCTAGGAGAATTAAGGAAAGCTGCCTTTGTTTTTTATTCTGTACTCCACTCCATGTTGTTTTGGGTGATAAAGCTTATTGAGCGGAGCCAATATGGATGCCATATGTGGAGGGCATATATGGAGGCAATGTAGAGGCTCATAAAACCTAAGTAAGATTTGAGCTCAGTGAAGATAGAAGGCTCTAGCGGCCAACGTGATAGCATTAAGCACCACAGGCTGATAAGAGATTCCTGACATGTCAAGTTGAAATGTTTATTTTGCCTTGGCTAAGTTTGCAATTAGCCTTTTGAACTTTAATTCCACTCTCCTGAAGCATGGAGCATACTTTGAGGAGGGTGGCGTCGTACTCCTTTCCTTTTCCAGCAGCTAAGATATTGTAAACAAAAGGGTTGGCCCGAGGTATGTCCCTCAGCATCTTTTCCACATGCTTTTGGAAAATGCCCAGAGTACTAGCCAATCCTAGGGGGACTCTTTGCCGTTGAAGTGGGCCCAAACGGATGTTTATTGTTAAGGGTGCCTTTTACTCCTCGTCGAGCTTTATCTGCAGGAATGTCAGACAACACAACAGCAGTCTCCTACGCGAAGAGAGGGGGCGGGAATTATTCCGTGTCCTTCATGCTGGAGCAAATCAACTTTTCGAGATGTGTTCCTCACTAAGACTGACGCTTCAACCCAGACTCGCAGGGAAGCTCAACATCTGGGCAGACGAGTTATCTACAGACAAGGAAATTCCGACAACGTAGTGGAAACTACACCTCAACATCTGTCGAGCCCTGTTTCTCAAATGGGGGACGCCGTTCGTCGATCTTTTTGCCACGAAATTCAACACTCAACTTCCAAAGTTCGTGTTCCACTCCCCAGACTCAACATCATGGGCGACAGAAGCTTTCGCCATCTCTTGGGACAGGATGTTTGCCTACGCATTTCCTCCGTTCTCACTTTCCCAATCAGTCATGAACAAAATTCGCCTGTCATACAGATCGTTTATCTTGATCGCCAAAATGTGGCCTGCAGCATGACTGTTCATTGATCTGATGGAGATAAAGACGGAAGACCCAACCTCTGCCTCTAACTCGAGATTTCCTAACGTAACACCAAGGGAATACTCGCCATCCAAAACCAGATATTCTTCATCATCACGGCTGAAGACTCCAACAACCAATCTGAAATAAGCCAGATTCTTGTCTCCAGTTAGAAGGCGTCTCCTACTGTGCCACAGAGCCTCAACAGCCAAAATTTATAAAACCAAGTGGAAGAAATGGTGCAACTCCTTAACAATTTCGATACTTGCAATCCCTCTTGTTTCCAATTTGGCCTCCTTCTTTGAAGACCTTTCAACAAAGGCCTCTCTCCCACAGCCTTCGAAAGACTGCAGATCGCCCATAAACTCCGTTCCTATTGCATTGGAAATGACCTTGCAATCATTGACAGCAAGATCATCTCTCGCCTCATACTCGCATTCGAAAACTCGTGTACACAAAAACCTTTTGTTGCCGCCTTACGAACCTCTCCATTCAGCTTCTATCTTACACCTCACTCAAAAGACTGTCTTTCTTGCTGTACTCGCATAAACAGTTTTCTCAAAACCCTCAGGTTCTCCAGGAACTGAACTCGATCACGCTCACCTTCCCTGCTCACTTCAGAGCAAAGAATCTTAACCAGATGTCATTCCAAAACCACTGCATATTAAAACCGTAGGTCCAATAGTTGATCCTGAAGTAAACAAGAAATTACAATGTCCAGTCAGGACCCTAAGATATTATCTCGAAAGGACTGAAATGGATAAAACAACCAACTTCAAAAAGAACTTTTCTCCCTACTTCCCTGTTCCTCCAAGTTGAGAAAATCTCTGGTGAAGTGCTTTCAATTGCCATGGCGCCCCTTCAAATTAGGCAAACGGATAGGTGAAGTCATAAAACACGCCTACGAACTTGGCCCAAACCCCTGAGACGTTCCTAATGAGATGTGGGCTCACAAACTAAGGCCTAGCGACTTCGTGGGCCTATGGGTGTGGCACTGCACTTTACGAAGTTGTCGCTGCTTGTGCATGGACAGACAAAAACACTTTTGTACGCCATTACCTTACAGACACTGGTGGCCTAAGTGTTATAGTTATGAAAAAAACGTTGGTGGCTAGCAGTTGCATAGGACATTAATGATCTACGACTAGTGAAATAACAAAAACACCACTAAGTCATAGGCGGGTACCATTCTTAAAATTTTAAGTTAAAGGGATAACATCACTTACGTACTAGCCCTGGGTTCTAACTGACCCTCCTCCAATTGGACAAACTCAGCATATAGTACTGAAGGTGATTATTTTGCAGGTAGTAAGAAACGGAATTTCAACACTGCTTAAAATTATTTTCGATTAGCCATTTCGGAAATGTCCACTACCTGTAAATTCTTGCATTCAGTTCCTGTAATGCTTCTTTCCTTAGAGGCTTCTTCTCTCTCTAGATCTGACCTGCTGTGTAACTTCGACTGCGCATGCGTCACGTGCAGTTCCTCCTATAAAAGGTTTTGAGCAAGGTAGCCCCCATCTCTCTTCCTCAAGCTCCGTTCAAGACGGGTCGCATCCCTACTTTCTCTCCTGCAAGACACTTTCGCCAAAAGAAACCGCTTCCATTGAAGCTTTCGCCTAAAGAAGCCTTAAGCTTTCATCGAAAGAAGCTCATCTCTGAAGTTGACTTTCGCCGAAAGAACCTCATTTCACCGACATCTTTCGCCGAGAGACCGTCGACTCTCCTGCCATGTCTAAGTCGACTGAAGGAATATCTTCGCGACACTCGTCCCTCGGCACCGCAATAAACACACTCTGCGAGAGACTTTCACCGAGTCAGGCTGGACCGAAGCGAAACACATCTACTTCTTCATAACAGAACTCTTCATGAAAGTGTCCCTTCGCAACCTACCACTTTTTCAGCTGGTTCACGAAAGCACTCTTCAATTCCAACCTGCTTTTCGTGGCATCGCCCTTGGCACAACTTCGAACATCAGCGATTCAACAAGGCACTTTCTCGGGAACCAACCATTTCATGAAACTGAAACTTTCTTCCGTGGTCTAATTCCGTCCCTTGGTCCTAACCTTCACATTTTGCGAAAGCCCAAAGAATCTCACCCTAAACAGAGCAAAGCTTCACCCAACAACAAAATCAGAAATTCCACCCAAACCAAAATCGCAAAGACGATGGAAACAAACAGTCCTCATACCGTCCTCCCAACTCGTGCTATGACTCCGGGAGACATCCTCAAGACACCAATCAGCCTTTTCGTGGGAAATTCCCCAACAAGCAAAAAACCGGTAACTTACAAACAAAGCTCAACCCCGAACCGGCGCAGTCGCTATATTTTCCCTGGCTGTAAATGCAAATCACGAAAAAGTCAATGACCCCTCTGAATTCACATCAATTCCAGTCGGTGGTTGCCTTCACCACTTTTTCCTCCTGGCCTGGAAAAAGCTAACCGACCCCCTTCATTATCCCATCAATTCCGACGGTTTCCGACCAATCTTCCTGAACAAACCACTACTCGTTTCTCTCCCCACCCCCCCTCCCTGGAAGTTTGATCTGACACATTCGCAACAACTTTAGCAGAAGTGGACGAACTACTTTCAAAGAACGCCCTCCTTCCCAGCCCAAACCCACTTCGACCAGGATTTTTACAGCTCCATTTTCTTCAGACCAAATAAATCTGGAGGCTCGAGACTCTTCTTCAAATTCAAACTGCAAACCTCTTCATAGAGAACAACCACTTCAAGATGGAAATCTTGAAGATTTCCATCTTCAAGATTGAATCTTAACAGCATCCAACAGTCTCTCAAACCCAACGAAGGGACTGTCTCCATACACCTAGAAGTTGCCTATCTTCACGTCCCACTTCACGCTTTCGTCCTTCGTCTCTTTCTATTCATATACAACAGAAACGTTTTCGAATTTCAATGCCTGCTTTTTGGCCTAAACGCTGCACCCGAAATCTTCAAGTCAGTCCTGAAACCCACCCTAGCACACCAACACCAATCTCAAATCACCACAAACGCGTACCTGGATGGCTGGCTGTTAAACAACCTAAACCAACAACAATTAATCCTCAACCGGGAATTCACCATGTCTCTACTGAACCAGCTAGGCTTTGGGATAAACCAAAAGAAGTCTCGACTCGCTCCCACCCAGAACTTAATTTTCTTAGGGGCTTCATTCAACCTTATCTCTGCAACAATCTCTCCTTCACCAGACAGACTCGAAGACCTCCTCGACCTCCTCGCTCGAGAGTTTCAGCAAACCAACCACCATACTCTACTATATCTCATCTCCTTGATAGGGAAAAAGGACTCCTTGGCAAATCTTGTCCCTTGCTGCAGATGGATGACTCGCCCTTTCCATACTGCAGATGGATGACTCGCCCTTTCCATCACTTTCACATCGACATTTGGGGCTCCACTCTACTACCAGAGAATGCCACAAAGCCGACAAACAGAAACTTCCCCTTCGAAAGCCTCCTATGGTGGTCAGATATCAAAAACACCTCACAATCCGTCCCTCTCCAAGAACCAATTCCAGACCTCCACCTCGTGACGGATGCATCTCAAGAAGTGTGGGGAGCCCATATCAATCAACATGAAGCTTTGGGAACATGACTTCCCAACACTCAGCACTACATAAATGTACTGGAAATAAAAGCAATTCTCAACGCTCTCTTACACTTCCAGCACTTGATTTACGGCAAGGTACTCCTCCAGTTAGACTAAACCACGACTGTAGCCTACATTCTGAATGAAGGCGAAACCCGATCACGCCAACTCTATCAAATCTCATCAGCCATTTTCAACGTATGTCAATCCTTGAAAACAACCCACCTTCTTCTTCACATCCCAGGCAACCGAAACGTCATAGTGGATGCTTTATCTCTCAAGAAACTGCCACCAGGGGAATGGACTCTAAAGAAATCCATTTGCGAGTCTCTGTTCATAACATAGGGAACTCCAGTGATCGACCTATTCACCATGACGCACAGTACCAGACTTACTCAATTTATCAGCTCTTTTCCTGAAAGCCAAGCATGGGCAGTGGATGCACTAACCTTCCCATGGAAGAATCTTTACGCCTACCTCTTCCCGCCATTCACTATTCTTCCAAAAATTCTGCAAAAAAATCGAAGAGTCTCAAGGCCAATTCTTCCTGATCGCACCAAACTGGCCAGTGGCCCCTTGGTTCCCCCAACTTCTGAACCTTCTCATAGACCTACCAAGAAGCTTCCCAGACGTTCCAGACCTCCTAACGCAAAGAAAGGGAACAGTCTACCACCCGAACCCGGCAAACTTACTTCTTCACGGGTGGCTACTATCATCGGACTCATTAAAGAGGCAGGCATTCTTGAAGACCAGACCACAAGAATCGCAAGACAATACGTGAGTCAACCAAGAAGAGTACTACAGCCGCTGGAAAAGATGGTTTCATTGGTGTATGATAAGGAAAACTAATCCAATCAATCCCCATCTTCCAGACCTGCTAGTCTTCTTCCACGACATCTTCAAAGATGGCCTCAAAGGCTCCACCATCTTGGTCTCCTTGGAGACTTCTGCATCTTGCACTTCTAAAATCTTTCGAAGTTGAACGCCCTTCCATCCACACGATTTTTCAAGACTGGGACTTGGCCATCGTTCTAAACGCACTGATGAGATTGTGGAGCGCTCTAGTGATTAAACAAGATGTAGCCTTATAATTAGTAGCCACTAGTGGTGCTACTGGTAGGTGGTAGATCAACATGGCAATTAAACAATGTACCTTACATCGTGTATTAAAAGCCCAGTTGAAGCTAAAGCCCACCCACTAAATTGCTGTGAAGTCAAAATCGTGAAATAGTGGAGTCAAAGCCCACCCCTCAAATTGTCGTTTTTCTACGAAAAATTACCTAAAAGTTATATGATGTGAATAAAGATAGTACTGCTTGCTATGTTTACTGGCCCCTTCTCCCTCCCTGTAGTAATAGTGGACTCTTTCTTTAGCTCCTACCACCTGCACAAGGCCTGGGCATTAAAGCCTCCTCCCTTCTTCACAGCAATTAAAAGGATGTAAAAATTGGTCTTTCAGAAATCGTTCAAATGCTTCGAATAGATGTCCAGAAAGATTAGAAAATTGATAATGCTTGATTTAAAACCCACCCCCCTATTTTTGTCAAATTAACTGCATAAGCCCATGGGTGTTTAATCTACGATTTACGGTAGTATTACTCGCCCTCGAGTCTGTGCATTAATGCGAGGTAGCCTACATTAAGTATATCTGGAAACCCGATCCAACGGAAACTACTCTATGAACCAACTCAGAGAAGCCACATCGGTCATCTCTCCCACAAAACCGTCTTTCTGAAACACTTGTGTCCGCTTCCGATGCAGTGAAATACAAGCACTCTCAAGCGATCCGGCTTATTGCTTCTTCTTTGACAACTGTAAATTCATCCGACTTCGAAGTCGCCCAGGCTTTCAAGCCAAGACTCAGAAACCCTTGGAAAGGTCTAAGTCGATCATCATACCAGCGCTTACAAACATTATCGGCGATGAACCTGAACGTTTAATCTGTCCCGGCCACGCTTTACGCTACTATATCGACGAATGCCCCAAGGGCAGAATCCAACTTTTGTTAAACCTCTAGGACAACATTGGCATCACTTGACCCACCATCATAGCAACATGGATTAAAACTGTCAAACACAATGCCTATCAAGATCTCAACATCGACCGATGTGACAACAACATCAGGGTCATCGCTCATGAACTCTGTGCTCTCTCCGCCTCTTGGGCATTCCACAGCCATGTCTCAATTGCTGAAATCCTTCAAGTGGCCATCCTGAAGAAGTCAATCCATCTTCACAAGCCACTACTTCAGTGACATGTCAAGACAAGAAGATGGATTACTCCGTCTGGGAGCCATCGTTGCAGCCAGATGTGTTGTCCAACCCTCCTGAGCAGTTTCCAAGACAGAAGTAAGACTCATCTGTAAAAAAAAGGCTCTTTTCAGGGCCACCAAATTTTACAAAAAAAGAACCAGATCCTGTATTTCACATTATCTTTGTTTCAATAAAGTGCTAAGTTATTAAACTTTTGGGGGATCCAGCTAGTAACCTCGGGGTAACCCGTCATCTGACGCCCGCCTCCTTAAATTGACGAGGTCTACTGTAAATGCAAGAATTGCATTGGGTACAGGTAGTGAGTATATCCAAAACGGCTAATAGAAAACCAAATTTACTGGGGGGAGGGGCACTTAAAATTGGTTTCTATAAGCTACACTACCTGTACCCCCCCTGCCCCCCCTCTTGTGTTACCACGATGACTTAGCGAGAAGACAAAAGATGGCGGGCTGCCTCGCCGAAAGCTTTTATAGGAGGGACTGCACGTGACACAAGTGCAGTCAAGGTTACGCAGCTGGCCAGATCTAGAGAGAGAAGAAACCTCAAGGGAAAAAAGCATTGCAGAAACTGAATGCAAAAATTTACAGGTGGTTTATATTTCCGTTTTAGGCTATAGAAACCAATTTTAACCGGCCCCCCCCCCCTTCCCCATTGATAAATTTGGCTTTTTACTATCCTAAAATAATTATTTTCAGTAGAACCCTCTGGCCTGCTCACTTTTGCATTGCGGCGCTACTCACGTGCAGAGAAATGAAAACAGCGCCTCTAGCGGAAAGCTAGATTTATTATTGATAATTATTAACAACGGGACAAATTTAAATTAATTTAATTAGGGCATGGAAAAGCACAAACTAAGCGATTCTAGCATAAAGTACTGAAGGTAAGTATTAGCAGTGTTAAAATTCTGCTTTTTTTCATGCCTAAATAAAGTCAAAAATGAACTCGCCTAGTTTTTCTACAACCACTTTTCAGTCCTCCTTGAGCTTCAATATTTGTCTTTATGTCGTACAATTTTACTTAAGTCACGATTTTATCTAGTCGCGTTCTTGTTTCCGTGCTATATTTCCTTTATCACACAGTTTTGTCAATCAAACCTGCCTGATTGTTGCAAAACCTATTTTTTTGTGGGAAATTGGGAGAGGCTATATCCTTTTAAGTCTGTCTCGTCAAACTACCGCTTTTTATACAAGTGTGAGCATTCTTTTACAACATTAATGACAGTAGTTCACTGTCTTTAATCTTTATGCGGACGTTCTCGGGTGTTATCGCCTGCCTATTTTTTTTTATCGTGCAATCACGAAATCTCTTGAAGTAGCTTCCTTAAAGTTATTCAGTAATAATTAGTTTGTTGCATCATTTGTGTTTTTTCAGCTGGAGATATTTAAAGAGGTAGTGAAAAGAGTTTTAAAGATGATGTTCACACAAAGCCTTACAAAAGTGGAAGACAGTGGTGACTCCAGTCCATATTCTGATGATACGACTCCTGAATCTCCAGAAATTCCTGAAATAATTACTGGTTGGTTAGATTCTGAACGTACTTTACATAAAACAGTTATTACAGAAGGGCAAGGTCTGATGTGTCCGCGTCCCACTTCTGACTGTGTGGTGTCGATAGAGCAACAGACTGGACCACCACTCGAGGAATATCCTCTTGAATTTAAACTGAATGAAGCGTGTAAAGTTGTAGCTGGAGAATGCGATTCAGCCATTGGCAGAAGTATCGACAAGATTGTATTGTTTATGAGGGAGAAAGAAGTGTGCGAGGCACTCTGTTTAATCAAGAAGGAAGAATTTATGGAAGTTGGAAGTGCTAATAATTCGTTTGATTTAGAAAGGACTGATTTTCGTGATTCAATTGAATTTAAATTTAAAATTGAACTTCATTCGTTTCAAGAGCAACCCGACATTCATCAGTTGGACAGCCACTTGAAACTGGAGCGTGCCGCGCACCACAAAGATATTGGCGTAAAGCTTTTTCAAAAAGGTCTCATTAGGGCAGCTTTTTACAGGTTTAGCAAAGCAGCAAAATTATTAATTTTTGTAAGTCCAGAAGAATTTGAGGAAAAGACAAACCTTCATGTAGCTTGCTATCTTAATATGGCTGCATGCCAGTTACAAACTGGCAAGTTTGACCACGCTGTTGAAAACTGTGCTAAAGCATTGAGCAAAGACGATAGTAGTGTGAAGGCGTATTATCGAAGAGGTGTTGCCTACTTAAATTTAAAAGATTACGAGAAGTCGTATGAAGACCTCGGTAAGGTCATTGCGTTAGATCCAAAAAATGAAGCTGCAAAGCAAAAACTTAAAATTGTGACTCAAGAGAGAAAAAAACTTGATCAATATTATGCAAAACAAATGAGCAAGCTCTTTGGGTAAGAATTGAGGTAGGTAATTTTGTTGTTTCATGCTAAAAAGGCCATAAAGACTCCCCATGCATGTTGATGGTTGAGCGTGTGCGCCCAACAGTTATTGCACTCAGGTATTGTAACTTTTCTTTTATTAAAAATAAGTATATATGTATTGCAACTTCTAATTCATGAAAAATTTGCAAATTTCAAAATACTTCAAATAAGTAAAATGCTCGAGAAAAAGAAGCGATATATATAAAACACCAAAACTAGTAACTACAACTTTTCTTTAGTAAGAAACAATCGTGATCAAGGGTTTTGCATGAATCCTCAGAAGTGTCATTCAGTGGATAAAATGTACATTGTTTTCGTTTGTAGATATTCTTTAAAGGACCAAACCATTCTCAACTTGGTGACTCTTTTTCAATGGTAGGAATGGGGCTATGGGTACATTGTGTATGTGCCTGATTGGTGTAATTGCTGGTATAGTATAGCTGCCCAAAACAAAACTTGTTATGAATGCTCATCAAATATTTGTCATATTAATTCTTATTAAATTCCAAGGGTATTGAACCAACCAATAGGCAAATTTTTGTTTAACGTGTATAGTATTAACTTTTCAGTGCCAGGGACGTATGCCCACACTAAAAACTTAATTTCAAAAATGAAAAGAGAGTTTCATGAGAGTTCTGGGAAGCCGAGAGAACTGAGCCAAGTACAGCATAGTGGTCAGGGCCTTGATCTTCGATCCAAGAGGATGCAAATTCGAGTACCAACTTATGTCCACGTAAACTTTAAACAAAACGACCTATATAGGGTTTGTCCCAGCACTGAACAGATTTTAACAAGAATGCCAAGAAGTTAACGTTTCGTAGCTCCTAGCCTGCTATCGTGTCTGGAAGCTGTGTAAAGTGTGGTTGTGGACAGGACGGGTCAAGGAAAATCAGTAAACGTTTGAATTTCGAGTATCAGCATGTGACATTTTTTTTCTTTGTTCGAGTGCGTTCTTCGTTTCTGAAGAAGGTGAATTGACCATTTACCGAAAATTCAAGAGTGAACAGTGACTTTGATCATCTATTTTGGTACCGGTAATGCGTTATCTTTTTCTCACCAACATTACAGGACAGGTATTTCATTGTTGGACATTCCAGAAAAGATAACTCGAGCATTGCTTGGTCTCAGCTTTGCATGCTCCATATCATTGCTTCATTTTCTTCTATAGGTTTAGACTTAAATACAGTACTATCTTCATTGTTAATCTCTTAAGCAGTGAGTTTGGAGAATTGTGATCTTAGTACAATATGAATGTTATTAGAAATTTATACAAACAAAAGATTCCATGAACTGTTAGAAGATGGGACTACCCTACTGGCCAAGTTACGAGCTTGGACATACATTAATCCGTTTTGGACAACTCTTTGCTCACATGTATTCGTTCATTCTACTTAAAAGGGTCAATATACTGTGATAACTTAAATAATTTCTTGGAGCCTCTTCATCTGAAGCAAACTGCTCAATTTTCAGCATTACCATACATTTTTGGAGGAGAAAGATTTCTAGTAAAGGGAGGGATAAAACGTGGAGGTACGATACTGGAAACGGGCTGTGGTAATGTCCAGAATAAGCCAGAAACAATTTCGGAGCCACTGAAGTAGTTTGGTTCATCTTGCACTACCCTCCAGATTACCTTCTCCGTGCACAGGGGCTCACCGTCGCTCGCGCTCCGCATGGATACATATATATATATATATATATATATATATATATATGTAAAAACAACCAGAAGCCATATTGTAGATCAATCCGTTTTGTTTTATGTTCACTGGAACTTGCGCTGTACGTCTTTATTGATGATAACTTTCCTTACGTTCGAAGTCATTATTTGTACCACTGACCAAATCGCTCTGGGCAATGTGTTTGGTACAAATAATGACTTCAAACGCGAGACAAGTTAACTATTTATAAAGCCGTTCAGTGAGAGTTCCAGTGATTATAACAGCGCGTAAGCATAACATTTAGTAATGCTCAATCCAGGTGCAGATTGTCCTACGATATGGCTTCTGGCTGTGTTCACCCTTTCATTATATGTATACTCTATATCCATGCGGCGCACGAGCCACAGCGGCTACTTGCTGCCACTACTTAGCCATGATGACCAACATTAATAATAATAACTAGCGGAGTCGCTCGCTCATTCCGTGTCGTCTCGCTACGCTCGAGAAGACTTCTTGCTGCAAAACATATGATACAGACAGACCTAACACAGAAAAAACGATCAAGCAAATTATAAGAGTGTAGTATACGATATCGGTTGTTTCGGGAGAATGTCAATATTTTTTTACGTCGAAGGAGTCGAGCAAAAAAATCAAGTAATTTATCGGAAAAGCCCCGTTTCTGATGACGAACGCTGATTTTCGTTCGCTTCGCTCACTCAACCAGCGCAAACATTTCTTTAGAAACTTAATGAATCAATGTATTCACCAAGAACCACACGTCATTTGTATTGTAATTTGTGTTAGTATGCACTTGTATGGGTTTTCTTGTTTCACTTATTTTAAGAGTATTGTTCTTTACGTCCTGCTCAGTACAGATTTTTCCATGGGCGTCTTATCACTTCACTTTCTGATGATCCCTCACTTAGAGAAACATCTGCAGAACGTCAGTTGTAATCTCCTACGAAGGTGAGAGATGAAAGATTGATAGAGCAAAGCGAGCCACACACTCAAAAGGTTTACTTTACGTGGAAATCGCTCGCTATGCTCGTTCAATCCGAAACACGAATGTTTGACACCGTTTTAAAACCAAATCAATTGTTTTGATTTTTCCCTGCATCAAGTCAGTTAGTATAAAACCAATTTTAAGATGGATATGTGGTGTGTTGCAAAATACGTCACCGTGCACCCTTTTCCAGATGGATGAACCATCCTCCTTTGCTCGAGGAGGTTGTCATGAACAAACATTATGCGGGTAAAAAAAACTTTGACGTTAGTTTTTCAGGTTCTTTCGCTTATTTGAGGGTGATAATATCAAGTTACAGCGATAAAAATAGGCCTATTAAAAGCGAAATTTAATTATCTTTCGTTTGGTCCTACTCCCATCTTTGTAGGTGCTTTGGTTCCGGAGGAGTAGAGGTACAAACGCACGCATGCAGCCGCCCGCCTTCACTTCTGACGGGTTCAATATCCTGGTCAGAATCTTCGCCATCTGACTCCAGTTCGTAGCATTCCATAGACATGGGGTCGTAATAGTGCTCAATATCCACAACATTGACAGTCCGAACATCCTAAAGATCATCAATGGTCTGTACCACATAGTTTAACTTGTGTTTCTTCCTCTGGATGCGGTACGGGGCCAAAAACAAAGGCGCAAGCTTCTTCGTCACACCCTTGTCAGCAGACGACTGGATGTGTGCCTTGATCTTCACCAAGTCACTAGGCTTGAACTCCCATCATAATACTTCTTCGCAGTGCTTGCTGCTTCAGCAAGATGAGCACTCACAATGTCTCTCGCCTGTTTAAGAAAATGCTCTTGGTTCTCGACGTATTCTTCCTGAGACTGTCCTGCAGGATGCGCTGGTAAACAGACGAGCTTGGCTTGGTTCCACGGATCTGAGCCAAACATCAGGTAGAACAGAGTGTTCCCGGTGCTGGCATGCGATGTAGTCCGCAGCGCTACTTCAAGGTTTGGAAGCAGAGGACCCCAGGAACTGTGCTTGTCATGAACGTAGGCACGGAGACAGTTCTTCAACGTACGATTCACGCGTTCCGTAGTATTACTTTGCGGGTGGTACGCACAAATCTTGCGGAGCTCGATGCCACACTTCTCTGCCAACACTGTCAATAAGTTCGAGATAAAGGCAGGACCATTGTCAGAAATCAAGACCTACGGTGGCCCTCTTCACTGGGTGATATGCTTAAAGAGTTGTGTCGCCGCTGCTCTTGCCTTGCAGAATCTCGTCGGGATAAACCACACCCACTTGGTAAAATAGTCCACAATCGAGAGCACATACGTGTTCCCTTGAGTCGTAGCTGGCAAAGGACCAACAAAGTCAATTCCAACATGACTAAGCAGAGCTGTTGGTATCACAGGAACTATAGCACCTTTCTTGCGCTGCTGTGAAGGCTTTGAGACTTGACAAGCATGACACGAGTGCTCATACTTCTTTCTTAGGGTCTCGAAACAGTCCAGGCAAGTAGGCTACTCAATGTCTTGTGAACTCCCAGATGACCAAACTCAGGTAAGTCATGCTGATCGTGCAACATGGTATGACGTAGCGAAGCAGTAACGTAGACACGCAGCTGATCAGTCACTCTTCCATGGTCTGACGCTGTCTTGTCAACATAGTACACCAACTCCTCATACACGACGAAATTCTTGACGACGTAGGCTACTTGCTTGGCAGAGAAACGACCTTTACTTGACTTGGGTGACCACAGTAGCCTGTAGATCCTGGCGATAGCTGGATCTTCACGTTGAGCTGGACGTAGCTGCTCCTTGCTGCGAAGAGGAACACGAGGTTGCATCCTTATCTGGATAAGCGGTAACGGTGCTTTGACAATGCATCCGAGATGAACATTCGCTGTTCCGGGACAGTGGGCAACATCGTATCCAAACATCTGCAACTTCGAGGCCCAATGTGCAGTCTTGCACGTATTCTTCACATTCGTCAAAGCCCACTTCAACGCTTGACAGTCCTTGATAAGCGTGAACTTTGCGGCCTCAAGGTAATGCCTCCAACGCTCCACAGCTGATACGATGGCAAGGGCCTCCTTCTCAAAAGTGCAGAACCTAGATTCTCGCTTGCTGAGTGCATGGCTGAAGAACTCAACAATCCTGGTCTTGCCATCCTTCACCTGCGACAAAATCGCTCCAATGCCAATGTCCGACGCATCTGATTCAATCTGGAAAGGCAAGGAATAGTCTGGCAGCTGCAAACACTCGGACTCCAAAATCCTGGCTTTCTCACACGCCTCAGACCAGATGAACTTCACATCCTTGTGCAGGAGATTCGTCAACGGCTTCACAAGGACAGCATAATCCTTCACAAACTTCCTGAAATAATTGGCGAAGCCCAAAAATTTCTACAACGTTTTCGGTGTCGTAGGGCGAGGATACTACTCCACAGCTGCAGTGTGCTAACCCTGAAGATGCATACCCTTTGCAGTGATGGTCACTCCTAGCACCTTCATGACAGGCAGGCAAAAGTTGCATTTGGACCTCTTCAGAGTGAAGCCATGTTGACGTAGCCTGGCGAAGATCTTGTCAATGGCCTTCAAATGATCTTGCCACGTTGCCATAGCGACGATGATGTCATCGACATATAAAACACAAACGGAGCCGATGAGATCTTCAAGCGCCATCGTGAGGGTACGCTGAAACTCCGCGCTGGAAATCTTCAGTCCAAAAGGTAGCACCTTCCAACGAAAAACGCAGCAATTGCCAATAAAACTTGTGCAATCCCGTGACTCTTCACTGAGGGGTATGTGGTGGAAGCCACATTCACTGCCCAGAACAGAGACCATAGTTCTTCCCAGCAAGAAACTCAGTCTTTTCCTCTGTCCTCGGCATCGGGTACGAGTCGGTCTTGATCTGACTGTTCAACTCCCTGTAATTAAGTATGGGACGAAAGGGGCCATCCTTCTTCTGAAGAATAAGGAACCCCACTCGCTTACCGAGTGCTCGATCTTGTCTTCTTGAAGCAGCTGATCTATCATGGCTGACATCTCTCGTCTCATGGCAGGCGACTGACGATGATACTTGGCAACGAAAGGCTTCGGATCACCGTTGAACTTGATCTCATGCTAACGAAGCTTCGTGCGACCAGCTTTTCCTGGAAAAAGATCAGCGTTCTTGTCCAACAGAGAATCCAACTCCAAAAATTATTCGGCTGTCAAGGCGTTAAACGAAGCGTCTTCAGTAGCCAATGACGAGGGACCAATTCTCCACAAAGGAGCTTTGTTGCTGTCTGCATCACCTTTGTTCCAGCCAATCAGCGGAAACGCGCCAGAATGGGAACCCGCAGCCTTGTCAAACAAATAGGCACGACGACTTGCAATATCGGGGATGAAACCCGACTTCTCCCAATAGTCCAGACTCAGAATGCAGTTGTCACCCAAATCTTCAAAAACGACAAAATCAACCAAAGTGTGTTTACCATTCACAAACACAGATAACTTGATTATCCCCAAAGGTTGTTTTGCAACAGAACCATCAGCCAGCTCAAAAACTGCGCTATCCTTAGGCCAAGGAATCAATTCGAATTGAGGAAACAAAAGTTGCAGCCAGCTGCAAGACATGCAACTGCGCTTAGCGCCAGAATCCGTACAGGCAGCGAAGAGAGAACCCTTTATAGAAATATCAAGAAACATCAAACCAGGCTGACGAGGATTTATCAAACGCATGGGACTAACACCAGAGGGACAATTTTTAGCAAGGTGGCCTAACACGTGACAAGTATTACATTCAACAGTTTTAAGCCACTCGCTACGAGATAGCCTAAAATTATTGCGAGAACCCGCCTGAACATTCTGCGAGGTGTTCGTAACTCCAGCCGCTCGACCTAAATCTGAAAGAGAAGCAACATATCCACTAGCTTGCACAGAATTCGCAACCAAACCAACATTTGTAACATTACCTTGGTTACCCGCAACACTACTAGCCTGAACAGGAAAAACAAAGCCACCAATAGCAACTTGGTTGCTTTGAACAGGATTCGTCAACATAGGCCTACTGTTTTTTTTACATTTGGATCACAATCACATTACCTTGGCAACCAACTGAGTTACCTTGAACAGCACTAGCATTCTGCTGGTTCGACCGAGTGTTCCCAGTACTGCCACCAACCAAACCATTTGCATTCATGTTACTCGCAAAACTCATTACACCAGAATTACCATTACCAGTACGGTTACAACTTTGCCTAGAATTGTGTGTGTTACTCACCACACCAAGACTACTAGCATTAAACTGGCCTACAATACTGTAACACTTGCTACCAACAGCTTGCGAATTCACATTTACATTTGACATACCACTCGCAACCATACCTTGCTGAACACCAGGCGAACTACTCGTTACCAACCCTTGCTGAAAAGAAGAAGCATGCAGATTCAGGGTCCAGGGTTCAATGCAACGCTTGCGCATGATCGCACATTGGCCTAAAATGTTTAATGACTGTAAAGCAGTACTTTAAGTCTTGACACGCCTGTCAGACCGCGAAGACAGCACAACTGACGAAAGCGGGAAACATGCAGTGAAGAGAGC
Organism: Lithobius niger; assembly: GCA_023313725.1. Lineage (NCBI taxonomy): Eukaryota > Metazoa > Arthropoda > Chilopoda > Lithobiomorpha > Lithobiidae > Lithobius > Lithobius niger. The sequence goes on along the minus strand of JAHWFP010158467.1, from coordinate 9,513 downwards.
CTGCATGCCTGGGTTCGCTGCCTGTCCAGGGTTCGAGTCCCTGTTCGGGTGCCACTTCTATTGGTTTGACTGGGCCATTATTCCCAACAAGACAAACAACTCACCGGATAGCTCAGGAACAACGGGTTTAATCTTCTTCGACAAACATTACACGACAATTCAACAATAAACGATCTGGAGGCAATGAGGCGACTCGCTTGCGCAACTCATGCCCACGCCAGACTGCTTGGCGTCAAAACATACGAGCGCGCACAAGACAAGGTGCGGAGGTGTGTGCACGAGAATAAACAGGTTAGCGGTAAAGCGAGCCGCTTTACAAGACTGCGTAAGTCCACATCCAACATTAAATAGAATATTGGTTGTCGAAAATTTCCACAACGCAACTGTTGTAAATAGTTTGAAGTTTGAGTTTCCTGAAAATGAAACGCATCATAACCCAAGCGCATGAAATACAAATATGAACGATTTATTATTATAGAATTCAGAAAACTAGCAAACACTTAAATGAAGCCTTTCAGTCTGAAACAGATTTGGACAAAGACCAACGACTTCATTGACAGGTTAATTGGTTGTGTGAGATGCGTTTATGGACAAGGAAGGAAAACACCTTTTAACGTAATTAAATTTTACAGAATAGGTTAGCAAAGTGAGTGACATTTCCTATACGGTTCTAAAGAACCAACTGACAGACTTTTGAGTGATTGTTAATCACTATAAGTCTTCAGATTCATTAGTTTAAATATTGTTGTAGTTATTAATGAAGTAAAGCGGGTTATCTTAATTCCTTCATTAAGCAGTTTACTTGTGCCCTAAAATAATATCTGCAGAAATTAGTTAGCGTTAATAAGGGATTAACTAGCGTAAGCTTGTATTCCAACGTCCATGAACAAGACTTGCATAACCAAATCGATTTTACTTCGCATCCGCCCCAGTCGCCCTTATCGACTTCATATTGTGATTAATGTACTGGGTTGATCCATGCCAGACTTGCGTGGTTTTGGATATTGTAATTGAATGGGCATAATTAGAAGTCGGTTATCCCATTGAAGTGCAATAAAATACATGTGCCATCTTGACGTTACTAGCTTAACCAGGGTCTGTCGATCCTATTACCTTCCGAAGGTAAAAGGATTGCATTACTATGGCTTAACTCAAATATAGCAAATACAAGTTAGTAACAATAGTGTCAGAATTTAGTCACGTGACCACCTTTGTTTTCTGATTGCCAGTTTAAACGATTTAAATCCGACAAACGGGAGTATTTATTGTAGTTACAGGTTTTTAAATTGGTTTTGTTCTTTTTTTACTTTGCATTCGTTTTCTTTCATTTTGGTTTTTATTATGTTTCAAATTGCTTTAGTTTCTTTGCACTTTGCTTTCGTTTCTTTTCAGTTTGCTTTAGTTGCTAGATAATTTTATAATTTGAAAGTCGAAGCAAACTAAATGGAGAATAAAAAACGTAATTTATAGTAAATAAATTAAAATGCAGGTTTGAAAACGTTTTAAATTAATTATTTAATGTACGTACCAGGTAATAGCCACAAACTGCTACAGCTAAAGTAGAACAATATGATGACCAATGTGGTGGGAATCATCAGTGTATTTTCTGTCTCTAATGCGTTCGAGTATTAAGTTATTTTACTCGTACTTCAGAAAAAATTACCATCATTTTCGTGAACAGCGACCTTGATTAAAATAAATATATGTTTTCGATTTTTCCCCCGTAAAATATGCAAATTAGGGTTAATCAAGGTTAACGAAAATAATGGTCATATTTGTAATCCAAATTGCATGCCTCACTAGCTGCGGCTAAACACATAACATCAGAAACTCCAACCAAAAACTTGTCCCTGCCAGCGATAATTTCCGTTTACTAACGCTCTGGTCGAAATCAGGTTTTTTTTGTTGCTCTCTCATCTCTCAGAATGGCGCTGTCGTCACCATGATGAGAGTTGTTTCTCAACACGTTTTAATGATTCTTTTATGAAGCCAATCTGAAATAGCGTTCAGTTTCTTAGTGCAACTCACAAACAGAATTTCTTTTCCTAAACGTTGGCGACTATCACATACTTCTATGGTTTCATTTGGTCGTAAGTCGTAACCTAACAATTTGGACTCAACTCCAAAATACGGCATAGATCGTAGCGTAGATCGATTAGCATCTTCACGCGTGACAGTTCTGACCTCTTTTACAATTACAAAAATGCTGGTGATAATTACTGCAATATAATAATAATTCTAATCTAAATACTATTTATTACAAATAAATAAAAAATAACTTGATACTCAACGTATTAGAGACAGAAAAAACACTTGATTCTCACCACATTTTTCATCATATTGTTCTACTTCAGCTGTAGCAGTTTGTGGCTATTACCTGGTATGTACAGTAAATCATTAATTTAAAATGTTTTGAAACCTGCATTTTAGTTTATTTACTATAAATTACGTTTTTAATTCTCCGTTTAGTTTGCTTCGACTTTCAGAATTATAAAATATCTATTAACCAAAGAAAATTGAAAAGAAACGAAAGCAAAATGAAAAGAAACGAAACCAAAATGAAAGAAAACAAAAGCAAAGTAAAAAAGAATGAAACCAATTTTAAAAACCTGTAAAAGGATGAGCGCAAAATTTTAATGGATCAGTTAGTCTGTGTTGTGTATTAGTTTAGGTATAACAAGGCAAGTTAAGTGTTATAAGAAGGAATCCAGCTTGATTAAATAGTATAGCATAGAATCTGCATACCTAGAGGATGACCACGCCTTGATAGAGGGGCTACAAGTCATTCATCACGGGGCAGACCTTGTAAGGATTGTTGGAGAATCACAGATGTACTGACTGAAAAGTGTTCCCTAAAGAAGGTAGTGATATCACCCCCTCCCCCCTCTCCCAACCAAGTAAGAAAACCTATTGAACTGCTAACTGTGCACTGTCAAAAATAAGATGCCACCAAAAAAATGTAAAAGGAGTGATATCTGAAACAAAACCAACAAGGGTGAAAGAGCCCACCACGTTTCAGCCAATCAAAGTAGTGCTATCAGAACAAAAATGGCTACCACCTAGTTGCTGCATGGTACACCAACCCTAACAGAAAAGTGTTCCCCTTAACAAGTAGTTATATCACCCCCACCGACGACGAACAACCGACAAGCTAATCCCACCGACTATTACTTCAGATGTTAGATGAAAAACTTGACCATTGCTACGATTTGTAGCAATGGCCAGGTTTTTCATTTAACCTTTGATCTAATAGTTGGTGGTGGTAGCTTGGCGGGGTTGGTACTGGTACTTGCTAAGGAGAACACTTTTCGGTTAGGGTTGGTATACCATGTAGTAACTTGGTTTCAGCCATTTTTGTTTTAATACACTACTTAGATTGGCTGAAACTAAGCGGGTTCTTTCACCCCTGTGGGTTTTATTTATGATTGTAATGGCAATAAATATATAAGTTGACTGCGCTCTGGTAACAGTTACTGGTGTTACGGAATAGCCTCTCACTCTACTCTTAAGTCCGGTTTCCTCCTTTCGGTATGAACCCAAGTACTAAGACCTAATAATGGCTCAATGGGAAGTCAGTGTAGTAACAGGTGACTGGAATTTTTGCTCTTAAACCCTGAATCCAAGGGTTTATGTACAAAAGACAAACACATAAAAGTGGTGAATGACCACTATCCTACTTCCACAGTACTATTTGGGCAAGGATTACCCGGTAACGTGTCCTCTACCCTGAGGGTCTGACCTGATTATGTAATGGGTAAAGACCCGTTTGATTGTAGTATTATTCTCTGGGGGATAAAGGGTTATGTAAGAAGTAGGCTAGCTGAGGTGACGCTCTGGCTGCCTACTTAACTATGGGGCAAGGTAGCCTAATGGTTAGCACGACCATTTCATGTGTAAGAGGTCCCGGATTCGATCCTGATCTCAGCCACCCCTGGTATTTTCGGAAAGAGAAGTGCCATGTGATGCCTCGTGCTCATGTCGATTGTGGCATGTAAAAGATCCTAGGAATTTCCGATTGGAATTACCTAGCAAAATTGTTCCTCTCTCCTTGTGGCACCATGGCTTCGGCTGGGAGTGCGGCAAACCTACAGCCCTACTCAACTACCTGCCTACGTTACGAGGAATTGACTGTTCATGACTTGAATCACTAATAAGAGCAACGGTTAGTTAAGCGTGCTTTCCTTTACTGCTGACTGAGAGAAGTGAAGCCTATTTGGCCTTTATTGAATGCTTGTATCTAATAAAATACGTAATAAGTACGGCCGTACCGAGCTGAACATGGTCGAACAGAGGGTGTTCGGTTAGGTTCAGTGTACGGCGTTTTAAAAGAAAAACACCAAACCAAACATATTTCAACTTTTAGTTGACAGCTTTTGATGTTTGAATACACCATTTTGAAGGTTTTTTCGCCAGCTTTCTGATGGTCCAAACCAGAAGTTCCTAGCTCTAACCACCGTTCAGAAGTTATGAGGGAAAATGTAAAGTATAGGAGTGTGCTGAAACTTAAGTTTCCACATTTGTTCACTTACAAGTCTGTGTGAACATAACAGAATTTGTTGGGAAACTTGTACTTTAGTAAGTATGAATCTTTGTGAGCCAGGTTGTTTTAAATTCTATTTTACAGGTTGATTGGTTTGGTACATTTTTGGAAGATGTGGCAAATGCCGTTTACAGTGGTTTAGGTTAGACATCACAAAGAAGACTTTACCACCAGACGAAACTGTGAAACAGTTCGTATGAAATTTTCGGTGAAGTTAGGATCGTTAGTCATCTTCAGCAATTACAAAAAACGAAAGTGCAGGCAACTTCGAAATGCTGGAACACACAAGTAGAAACTAGGTCAGGAGCAGTGAGAGGGACGAAAGGTGGTGGAAAATAGGGCCTGGTGGTGCAACGCCTGGCTTTGTTAGATTGGAGCATGGTTGGGTAGCGATGGGTTCCAACAGCAGGGGTTGGTGGATGGAAGGGGGAGAGGGTGGAAAGGGAGTGGGGGGGGGAGTCCTCAGTGGTTTTCACAGCACCCTTTGCAGAGGCCGGCCTGTGGAGCAGTTTCTTCAGATTGGGTGGGTACCGAAGGAAGCCTTTTGTATCATGTCCAGAAAAGACTCTATGAACACCATCACTTCGTCCTGGCACAAAGGTGAGTACTTCTGTTGGTCTGTCGTCGTCCACTTTCACTCTCTGCCCTGCCTCTGGTCTGCTGCTCCACGCTCTGCGTGACTCGGCGTTGAGCAGGTGTGCCGGATAGCCTCTCCGCAGGAACGTAGTTTTAGCTCTCTTGAGGAAAGTCCGGGCTGTGTCATCATCCGAGGAGTGCATTATGATCCTCTTCAATTCATTGGCTAGGAGAGCCTTCAGCACTGGCCAGAATGAAAAGGTATGCCCCTTCCCGTGTGGAATTCCTTCTGGTGTGGTTTGAAACGAATGCTCCTCTCGTCCCTAGAGAAGCAGACACCCAGAAAAGGGAGCCTACCTGCGTTGTCCTCAATGGTGAATTGCAAAGAAGGGTGCCACGAGTTAAGAGCAATCGCGATGTTATGGATATCTTGGTTGAGGACAGCTGCAATAACATCGCCCACAAAGCAGAACCAAACGTGGAGTTCAGGAAACTTGTCGACCACAAACTCATTGACGAACTGAAGAACAAGTTCAGCGAGCAGCGGCGAGCAGGAATAGCCCATCGGGGTACCCTTCTCCTGGAGAAAAGTGTGAGAATTGAAGCGCTCATAGATGGAAGACAACACCGTCTTTAACAACTCCCTATCCACCTCACGAGTGGGTCCACTCATTCCAACTCTGTCAGCAGTACGGTCAAGCATCTGGATTATCAACGCGTGGGGGATAATTGGAAATAGTCCTACCACATCAAAGGATACCAACCTGTGGTTAGAGGTGAGCGTCCTTAATGTTGTCAAGGAGGTGCTCGGTGTTCTTAAAGCGAGCGCTTGCTATAGCAGCTGCCCTCAAGCATGAGATCCATGACATCGCGCTTGCTCATAACTCGTGGCACCCCTCCTTGCAATTCACCATTGAGGAGAACGCAGGTAAGCTCCCTTTTCTGGATGTCTGCTTCTCTAGGGACGAGAGGAGCATTCGTTTTGTACTACACCAGTAGGAATTCCACACGGGGAGGGGCATACCTTTTCATTCTGGCCACCCACACTCAGTGCTTGAAGGCTCTCCTAGCCAATGAATTGAAGAGGATCATAATGCACTCCTCGGATGATGACACAACCCAAACTTTCCTCAAGAGAGCTAAAACTACGTTTCTGCAGAGAGGCTATCCGGCACACCTGTGCAACGCCGAGTCACGCCGAGCGTGGAGCAGAAGACCAGAGGCAGGGCAGAGATTGAAAGGGGATGACGACAGGCCAACGGAAGTACTCACCTTTGTGCCAGGACGAAGTGATGGTGTTTGTAGCTTCTTTTAAGAAAGCCAGGCATTGAACCACCAGACCCTCTTCTCCCCCACCTTCCGTCCATCTCCCTGCTCCTGACCCATTTTCTACTCTCCCCCCACATCTAAAGGACAGGAAGGGTGTTGTGTACTGCGTGCCCTGCAGAGACTGTGCGAGTGTGTACGTCGGAGAAACGATCCGCCAACTTCATGTGAGAATTCGAGGGCACGTGGCAGCCACTCGCCGGGGCGACAAACTGAATGGGTTCGCACAACATGCTAAGATGACTCAACATCACAAAGTATGGGATAAAACATCAGTGCTCTTGACCTCCAACTCCCTGCAGGAGGCACACCTCCATGCACTCGAATCTCTGGCAATCATCCAATTCAGGAAGAACAATGTTTCACCCACGAGTCTGGCCAGTGAGACCTACAATTTTTTTGACAAAACAGTTGGGCCAAGTCTTACTGGCGTCTTGAGTTGGAATGTCTAGTCTGTTGTATATAGGTCAGTGATAGACACTGACGCGGCCGTTTTGAAATCCGAACTTATGTGTGTTCCAGCATGCAGAAGTTGCCTGCATTTTCGTTTTTTTTTTATTGCTGAAGAAGGTCAACGACCCTAACTTCACCGAAAATTTCATGAGTATTGTTTCACAGTTTCGTTTGGTGGTAAAGTGTATTCCTTCTGTTCTTTGTGATAGTACAGTTTTGTTCGGTTCGGACGTGTTCGGTGTTCGGCACTTTTACGGTTTGTTCAGTTTGGCTCGGTTCGGTTAAAAAATGTGTGTTCGCTACAACCTTATTGGCCTTGTGAATGTTATTATGAATATGGCCGTAAAGGATTAATGTTTGGAAGTATGTATAATGTGACTAGTTAGCATAATTAGGGGATAATTGCCCATAACATTATCTGTTCAAGCTGCTTCTCCAGCAGTTAAAAAAAAAACCATTTGTTTAGCCACACCCTGGGGTCCTTCAGCCTCGCTTACCTGAGCCTTTGGTCCCATCATACTCTGTGCATTCTCTTCAACTATGGCAGCTGCTAGAGCGTCTTCCATCTTACTAGGTGTTTTGAAGACAAGGAGAGGCTTAACCGGTTTTACAAACTGGTCTAATATTAGTGCATCCTTAGCAGCTCTGGTTGTCCCTTAAATATCCTTCCTATGCCTCTCTATGTGTTGTAGAAAACTCTCTTCCCCCTCTGCTACATAAGCTGAAGGCTGACAATTTCAGTGCTTATGACACTGAAGGCCTAAAACGAGCCTTTAACAACTTTTTAACGGTGTCTAAAGCGAGGCCTAGTTGGAGGCTTAACCGGTTTAACAAACTGATCTAATACTAGCACATCCTCAGCAGCTGTATTTGTCCCTTCAGTCTCCCTCCCATGCCTCTCTATGTGTGTAGCGTATTCTCGCACCCCTTCCTTGTCTCCCTGCTTCGTAAGCACGAAGGTTGACAATTTCAGTGCTAATGGCATTGGAGCCCTAAAACGAGCCCTTTAATAACTTTTTAACGGCGTCTAAAGCGAGTGCCTTCCTGACTTTAGGGCTGTCTATTATGTAGGCTGCTGCGGGTACTCTTAATTTGGAGTTACATGTGTGACGTGTACTGTTTCTGTCCAAATATCGCCAGCTAGTGTGGCTGCATTTGTAATGCTCTTGAAGAACTCTCCGAGCCCTACTTTCTCTTCATCACTCGAGTAGTTGGGTACGAGTTGTAGAAATCAACATAATGCTGGAGTAGACATTTCAATCGATCAATCAAATAACCCTTCCCTAATTACCAACACCATGAACTTTTCTCTTACCTTCTTCCCTCCAACAAGTTACCCCACTTGAAACAAATGATACCCAAATACCTAAAATGTCCAATGGTTGAACGAGGCGGACAAGTACTACCAAGAAATAAAACCACTGTATCGTCTGTATACGAGAAAATAAACGCTGATAGCATTAGCACCCTGATGGCATCTATTCTAGTGGATACAACCCTCAAGTACTGCTAATTTGCTATTGAAAACTAATTTATTGCTTTCACCTTATTCCCTAGCCTAGGCTAATCCAGGTTAATTTAATTTACACAATTTTCCCTGTTTCCGAACTCGGAATGATATCCTGTTCGCAGCGCCACTTGCAGTGCTATTTGCAACGTTTCAGTATCTCAATGAATTCGCAGTGCCAGCTCTTCTAGTAAATGAAACCCTGATAACAAATTTGTTTTGTTATCATTGAGCCACTGTTCACAACTTAATAACTCACAGGTAGACCATTTAACAAACAATACAATCTGCTGCTGCCAATGGGGCTTCTCCGAAGACTGGGATTACTGAACTTGAACACACAGGAAGGAGAGTATACAGTGAATTCAAACATTAGTTTATTTAGTTGTTAATGACAACAGTAACAGCTTGAATCTACGTTTGGAGTTTACAAAAGTAATCTCTGTTCAATTTGGGCGGCTCTAAACAATGTCTATATAACAAATTTTCTCTCTATCTCTGTAGGCCAATGTTCCAAGTTACAACTTTCAACAGAAATACGTTTGCATTTGGTTATGTTAAGACATATTCAATAGTTTCTTGGTCTCCAACAAGTAATTCAAATTAATTACTTGACAGTTAATCAGTAATTAATCATTATTTGAAAATAGCCAAGCAGTTCAACAATTAATCAGTCTAGATGTTGTTTTAGTTACGTCAATAAATAATCACTAATTTATTGGTTACCTCTAAATTCAATGGATATGACCAAGAATTTATAGGATTATTGATATGGCTCAAAACATTGCTCCTGTTCATGAGTGATGCTAGCAAATGGATTACCCTGAGTTTAGAGTAGGCTGGTTTAGGCAACACCTCTGTATGTGGCAGTGTCAACCTCTACGCCCACCCAACTTTTGCCGTAGTTGGATTGTTGTGGTTACCTCACACTGTTTAATGGTTGGCTGCTGTCTCCTACTTGACTAAACAGTGAACAGGGAGCAGTCAAGTGAAGTAGTTGTGACACCCCTGGGATCAGAAGAGGCTGTGTGACACTGGACTGGCTTTAGCCTTTTAAAGTGAAAGGACCCCTTTGGACACGATGTGCCCTCAAGGTAGGTTGATGTGTGAA
>JAHWFP010158466.1:0-16683 GCA_023313725.1 Lithobius niger | reverse complement strand
GATGGAATGGCGCAAGCTCTGAATGGATTTATTTCATTATTATATAATCATGATCACTGTGTATGAAGAGATGATATAGAGTAAGTCCCGAATGGTTTTATTCCATTATTATATAATCTTGATCGCCGTGTATGAAGAGATAAGGAGTAAGCTCTGAATGAGTTTAATTTCGTTATTAATGATATAACCATAATTGCCGTATATGAAGACATGATATGCAGTGAGCTCTGAAATGCTACTGATTACTACTACTCTGCTGATACCTGAACATTCTATGTTCCGTGTAGAATTTGTATTTGTTTCAAAGTAATTCTTAATATCACCACCACATGACGAACATAGCTAAGATCTCTGATGCAATGTATTCTGTCATTTGACCAAATCAGAAGTGTCCGTCTCTTTAAATTACACCTAACATATTGAAACAAAAATTAGGCCATAACCTAGACTCGAACCAGAATCGTAGCCTCCTGAGATATACTCACCAACCTCTTTGTCAAGGGTGAAAATCAAGCCATTTAAACATTCCCTGTAGGGTGGATGTATTTTTAGTACAATGATTTTCCTACTTGAGCGTTGTGACTGTCGTATGCCAGGACAGAGCCTTAATTTTAGCCAGAACCCTTTTTTTCTAGCGCGACATTTTGTAAGCTCCTGTAAATATGTAGTTTTCAAACTAACATACGTATTCAGTTAATTTTGTAGATTTTGGCTTTGAACATTTATGTATCGTGCTTGGAGAACGAAATCTGAAAGAACTGGAAAATTGTATCACTTGTATCAGGGTAGACAGGTCACTTCGGGAGTGCGAGTGGACTATCAATATAAAGGATGTGTGTTTTTGCATGCTGTGTTTAGCAGCAGTTGGCATAGCAATGTGCGCTAGAAGATAGCATTATACTACAATACGAATGGGTGGAATTTCATTTTCTTCAGAACATTTCCTGGATCAAATACGAATCTTGAAAATCTGAACTCAGCTGCATAGGTAAAGTGTTCCTTCATAACTAACTGTTTTGACCTAATTGATTTATCTGATTAGAATATAGATAAATTCATATATTTTCTTTCTACTAGCCTGTTTCTTAACTAGTTATGTTTATACATTTTTTGGATTCACACGGATTCTCATTTTTGTTTTTCGTGACTGAATCGAAGTTAACGTTCGTGCAAAGACTACAAACGCAAGCTGCAGCAAAACGTTTAAAACACGAGTGGCACCAACTCGGAAATAATTCACGACCTGTATTGAAAAAGAATTGAGTTTCAAGTAGTTCATCAGTACCTAATAGCGCCACTTAGTTTTTAAAAACTAATAAAACTTTTTCCCATGCATAAAAGGGGGGAAAAAAAACCAAGTTAACCTACCAAGTTGAGTTCATATTCTTAATTTACATTTTCCACTGGATCTGGTTTAAAACTAAGAGTGAGATATCTTTCACATTCATATTGTAGCGTAACGCCATTCCTAACGAGGTACACGTTCTAACAACCCAAAGAAGTGACCATCCCAGTAATTTGAACAAATAAATTTAAACTTGACGTCAGCTTTGAATGGCTTTATTTCATTATTATATAACCATGATCACTGTTTATGAAGTGATGATATAGAGTAAGCCCCAAATGGTTTTATTCCATTATTATATAATCTTGATCGCCGTGTATGAAGAGATACGGAGTTAGCTCTGAATGAGTTTTATTTCGTTATTATATAACCATGATCACCGTGTATGAAGAGATGATATGCAGTAAGCTCTGAAATGCTACTGATTACTTAAGATTACTACTACTCTGGTACAAAAGAAGAGGATGGCTGCTTTAAATTTTAAAAATTATTTTGTTAAAATTATTTTTTGTAGCAGTGAAGGTCGGGCTCTTGGTAATCTCAGCAAAACTGACAAAGTGCATCCTATTGTAGGCTAATGTGTTATTTCGTAGTTTAATAGTAGTTTAATAGTTTTCTTCAATAGTTAACATTGTTCCAACTAAGGCATGATGAAGGAAGATCCTCCCAACGAAGCAGTAGTTTGACGCAATAAACAAACACTCAAACATTATTAAAACCATGACAATATATTTATTGAGTTGACAGTAGTACTTGGTACAATCTGACAAATATTGACATCATAAATACATTATTATTAAGCTCTACTCGTATTTGGTACATTACATGTACAAATATCAAATAAATAAACAGGGACAAGCACGAACGATTTTCAGAAAGAAGTTAGCTCGCTCGCTCTGCTCTGACACGTCGACATCATTTAAACTTTCGCACAGTTGTTGTTTGTTAGTTTTGTCTTCTTTGTATCGTGTTGTCTTGACTTGGGCAACAAGAAAACATTTAAATTCAAATGAAACCGAGGAGCTTCAGCGAACCAACTTCGGAGCCCTGGGCTTCTCAGTGGAATTTAAAACAAAAATGAAAATAAAACAAAACAAAACAAAAAAAAAGGGGGGGGGGGTTAATCAGAACCAAACCTTTTTCCTGCATTGCTACGACACTCAACTTTGGAACTAACACAATATAAAAGTCAAACCAGTAGGAAACACAGTTCAACACCATAACCTTTTGCAAGAAGAGCAGAAATTAAAATTATAAATCCTCCAGCAATGTTAAAAAAAAATCATATACAGATAAAAAGCATATCTGTCTGATAAAAACAAGCAGAGAGAAAAAAAACCGTAATACGTCGTCTCAGTAGATGCCACACAAAGAGGCTGTACAAAGTTATTTATTTTATTTGGTTAACTCTTCATGTGCTTCATTCACATTCTAACGTACAAGCAAAAAAATACGTCAACAACTGACAGGCAGAACTAATTGAAAGTCATCACTGTAATCACACGCAACAAGCTGTAGTACACAATATGAGTGAAGAAGAACCACACAAAGACTTAAAAAAAAATCATATATCAACAACGGTAACAACCTAAAAACGTTTTCAGCGATTCGGTTCACAACATTTGTCAGCATCTTTAATAAATGAGGTTCTTGTATTGGCACGCTCAGTTTATACTTCAATGAAATGGGGTGTATTAGACTGAGTCAATGAAATGGGGTGTATTAAACTGAGTCAATGAAATGGGGTGTATTAAGACTGTATCAACAGTCATTCGTGATGTTTTACACTTATCTTTGATGCAGCCAAAACATGATTTTTATTCAGTTCCACTTCAGTGATTCTCACGAATTGGCCATGCAGTACCAAATAAGATAATAGAAAACAGTGATGTGGCCAATTACAGCTCCTCAAATAATGAAGTACACCGACTCTCAACAACACCTTACAAAAAATATGTTTTCACTAACCAGGGTATTTCACGTAACACAACATATGTAAACCATAACGTGACCAGCCAAGCTTCTCGCTACTTCATACAAGACAAAAAATCATTAATAGTATCATCAATTATTATTATGAATATTATTAATATTATCACAATTATCACAGTGTCAAAGTGATGTGTATGCGATTTTTACCCATGGGAGACTTCTCAGGGAGTAAAAGGTACAACAGTGGACATGGTGGAGATCAAATGTTGTTAAGCAGCATTGGTTTTGACTTTAGGAGAGAACTTGGGAGAATCGATGTGAAACTGCCGTGATCTCAGCACCCCTAAATCACCGGGTTACACAAAATAAAAATAAAACGCCATTAAAACAGCTCTCAACTCAACAACAAGCGTCTTACACAAGGATGATGTAATTACATTTTTACGTTTCTGAAACAGCAGCAGCAGCAGCTTAAAGAAAGCAAGCTTCAACAATTTATTCAAAGGGTGGGTAATTTGATTCTTGGCCCTTTGTTTTAAACCATTTAATGGTACTTTTAAGCACATCCGCGGTCAGCAGAGGTGCATGGGGAACGGGGTGTTCCTATAGACAACGATGACAACAACGATGGCAGTCCACCCACTCTCCCTCAAGTTTTCATACCCAATGTCGCCGTCTGGTGGCATGTTGCTGCAACTTGATGGCGGCGGTGAGTGAAGCAGCCCTGCAAGGAACGCAAATTATGCCTGAGAGTAGAGCCGGTAGAAACCAGGCAACAGGAATACTTTTTTTTTTAATAAGACATGCTGCTTAAAGGCTGCAGGGCCTTTCACTCCGATACCAGTGTAAAACATAAAAGGAACAATGGCCGCAGGAGAAAAAGTTTCAAACCCTCAAGAGGGATTTGGAAGTCCTTAATTTCCTGAGTACAGTCGCATCACCAAAAAAAAAAAGGAAAAATAAATCAACTTTGCCTACCACTCTTCCAATGTCTTAATGTCCCATGCACACACACAAAGAAAAAAAACATCACTGCACAAAATAATTCAATCAAAAATCACACTCTATATCTTGGTTTCCGGGCTCTAAACGCACACCAGTAGCCTAAACCTATCGTTTGGCGTGAACCTAATCAGTATGAGGTAGATATCGACGGTATTCTTTTACTTTATACTATACAATTATTATTAACTATTTATATGAATGTTTTTAACTACAGGAATGACGATCAGTAAAATAAAACGTCGTTATGAACTTGTTAACGATTAAAGAGAAGATCACGACAACTAATATTAATGAGCAATTTGCTATTACAAGGAAGCACTGCAAAAAGCCTAATAAACTAAAACGTCTACGTCGTCGAGCATTGACAATTTTTATTATCATTAGTTAAAGCTAAAATCCAAGGTTCAGAGCCCATTGCACGGTTAGTAACGAGGAAACTACGGTTCAAATTATGCAGAAATGAACTCGGCAGCAAATTGTTAAAAATACTAATAAAGTATGTATTGCAGATTTTAATACGAATAAAGAAATTGCAGATTTTAATACTGGATGGAACAATTTATAACTCTCTTATCCAGAAAATATGTGACATTACCAGGGATGAAAGTCACTCTTGTTTGAAAACGAGGAAATAGGAGGAAAGCCACCAAATTTGTACAATTTCAGGGCCTTTAATGCAATTTCAGGACGTTTGCAAAACTAAAAAACGAAAAAATCAGCTGAAACGAGGAAGGCTTTCATGCCTGCATTACTTATGAAATTTTACACATGTAAAATTACTTATTATTAAAAATTTAATTCAGTAAATTACAATAACTGCCGAAAAGTGTTGTTGCTTAATGTTAATGCTTCAAATGAACGTTTTAAAGACAATGGATGTTTGAAGCCCCATACTCACACTGTAAAAGCAAATTAAAATATAAGCTTAATTCATAAATTTCGAATGAGTTCAGTCATGACTTTAAAAAGCCTACAATGAGCTGCCGAATTGTTTCTCAAAGTCAGTAATCAATATATTGCAAGTCAGCAGGTCACTTCGACAAATAACACCGGAGACAAAGTCGGCGACAGTATAGCTCTACACTGTGTTGGTGGATAATGGCTAATTGTCAATTATCATCACCAATAGGAATAAAGCAAAAGCTACAATAATAGGAAACCCAATGAAATAGGAAAACGTCACTCATCTGGAGTGATCACATTACACAATAGATGAATAGCATAAACATATAAATCTAGGATCTGTTTATAGGCCAACCTAAGCTCCAGGAACAAAAGCCTCGCGTTTAACAAATGTAGTGCACGAGTTATAAAGCAGGAGCTAGCCATCATCTACATAGCAGAAGGAATAGATATTTGTTTAACCTTAAAAATAACGAATAATTAATACTTCAAAATTAGGTAAGATCTTATAGTAGTATTTACAAAAGAAAAGACAAAATGAAGAGAACAAATTTCTGTACATTCTAAATGTATATTACAAAAAACACGAATTTCTACAACGAACACCAAGTGTCCGGTTTGTGTGTTTACACACGAGGGCTAACGGGAAAAGCTTGGCTGGACGCAGAGGATATTTTAAAATGAAAAACAATCGCTCACCTTAAACAAGAATTTCATTTAAATGATTGTTTGTGATCCTTTTTCACTCATTCAGAAATACTACGGTTTTATCTCTGTATACAGTACAGTAGTATAGTACAGTGTTGTCACATACGCGCAGTGAAAAACACAACACAAAAAGGAACAGCATCAAAACCCACGGCAGAGCTACGTTACCTGAAGACAAAGAAATCGTTCAACTACAAATGTCAACCAATCGTTAGGCAAGAACAAATGTTAATTTTTCCCTGTTATTAGAAAAAAAAATTACAAAATAAAAATGTTGGTCGCAACGTATAAGATGTAGTAACTCGCTTTCCACACACACACACACGAAAAAAAAATCAATTATCATCTCTGGTTGTGTTACAAAAACTATCTGTAGTAAACAATTACAATCACCGACTGGTTGTCGCGATGTTCATGTCAAAAATGGCAGCCAAAGTCAAAATGATACGAGATGAAGGGCACAACACATCAAAGTCTGTACGATTTGGTAAAAAATTGATCATTCTGTAAATGATTAATACAATTCGACAGAAATTAAAAGGAAATGTTTCCACTCTATTAAAATACGATTTATGACTATGGGTTGACCAAAAAAGGAGACACTTCAGAGTTGAAACTGGAGATTAAGTACATACACATACTCGGGCGAGTAGGTCGTGTGGGTAAGATCACAACAATATATTGCTGAAGCCTGTTTTGTTGTACCTTCAGTTTAACGGATATTACAAAATTTCGGTTATTTCTGCAACAGGCGTTCGGAGAAATCCAAAAACCTAATACTCTTGCACAATCTTTCACCTCTGGAGTAAGCCAACATCACTATTTAGTATTAAAATATCTTTTTTTGCTTGGCTTTGTATCTACGACACAGAAAACAAATACAAAAACAAATGGTTCAGGTCACACACAGTTTTTTTTGAGTTTGCCAATTTGCGGTCTGCTTATTAAGTTTCTTGGTTTTTTTGGTTTTTTTTACCTAAAAGTATAAGTACCTCCGAAATTAGATTTTCAAAACAAAAAAACAAAAAAACAATTCCGTGATTTTTGAAGATTTACTGACGGATACAATTCGTTTACATTGCATGAAATTTGGCAACTCCTAGCAAGTTTGTTTACACAGGTGAACTCAAGAAGGAAACTGAAATTTCATGGTTTGAAAAATGATTAGTTATTCTTACTGAACTAGAAAATGAAAGCCAATAGATTAAACAAAATATTTATTTAAAATCCAGGCAACAGAAAAGTTTGTTCCTAAGAATCCAACAAGCAATTCAAAGCAACATTAATACAAACAGCCCTAATGATAATGAGTTTCCGCGTAATACGAACCTACTAAGCAGAAAGCAAAACTGGCAATAACTCAATTTAATTCATACCCTGATCATGAGACAATGAGGTTAAACCCTTCAAGCACGTTACTTGACAGTTTACGGCAGTGGCTGGCGGGGCTGTGAGGGGGACCACCCCACGGGCCTCTATTGCACAGAGAGGGGGGAAAGGGTATAGGCCGAGGGGTACAGCCTCCCCCACTACCTCTCACCCGTAGGTTCCCCTTTAGTTAGAAGTTTTTAATGCTTTCTGAATTTCCTTAAAAAATTACTCTACAAAAAAAAAACCGCCCCATTTATTCATTTTGGAATAAACAGAAGACAAAGGATCGTCAGCGAAGACACGTGAATCCATCTTTCCACCGCTATAAAAACAACGACTGTCCATTGTAAAAGGGGGGTGGTTGGGATGTAAAGACAGGAAAGGTAGCCACGCCCTCTTACGACATGACACAGCTTTCGATCACATTGGATTATATTATAAAGGCTATCACCAGTGCCGTCATCATTTGCCACGTCGCCACGACATAGCGAAGATAAGGGGTCCGGCCAGGGAAAACCGTAGATCACGGTGTAAAAGCATTTAGCGTGAAAAGCAGTAATAAGAGTAATATTAATAATTAATTGCTATGTGAAGAAACAAAGTAATTAGCAAAAAAAAAAAAAAAAAAAAAAATGATGCGAAAGTTTAAGACAAAGTTTTAGGAAGCAGCTCCTGAGGCAAAACAGCAGGTTAACAGACAACGTGTGCGAGAATCTTCAACGAAAAAAGACCAACGCAAGATCGAAGCAACAGCGCAATGGTAAGATTACAAGACGGCAACGGAATTTGTATGGTCGCCATCACCATTGACAACTATTACTCCATCCAACTTTACATTCATGACTTGCCACCGATATTTGGTCTCAGTTATCATTGTACATTATCTACAAGACGCGTAAACTGTACAGCGACAACAAGTTCGGGGAAGGAAGTGGCGGGGAAGGAAGGTGTGAGCATAGGAACAGATGATATGAGGATGATGTAGAGCACTGTTTGTATTGTATTGCGCAAAACCGAAGATGAGAAACAGGCAACCGCTTGCTTGATAACATTACATCATTCTTAAACAAAACAAAAATGCTGAACCATTGTTGTTGTAGGCAGGGTTTTCATTAAACGATTTTCATCAAGTAGGTTGGAACAATTTTCATTAACTCGGGAAAGTCGGGATTTGTTTTATGAATGTGAGAGTAACGCTACTATAGTTTGTTCCACATTATATTTTCAGAAGACTGACTGGATGACGACTCGTTTCCTTGCACTAAGAGTGCAAAAACATGTGGACATCACACTTGTAGAGTCAACAAAGTTACTGTTAGAGTTTACGAATGGGATGTTTACGGATTTTTTGCACTCATATTAGAAGAAAACGTGGCGTCATACAGTCAGTTTTCTGAAAACATAATGTGGAACAAAGTATAGGCATACCAATATTTTTTTCTTAAAAGTTGTTTATATTCTGTCAGGAAAGAGAAAGACAAGTTTAACTCCAAAAAAAAAGCTCTCACACAAACGCAAAGCTTCACCCTGACGTTTTGAGTTTCTTGTTACTTCTACATAAAGTTATATTACTATAAGCAATTTCTTTCTGCCTTCAAAATAAGATAACATGTAAACGATAAATGGCTTAAAAATTCCATAAATTTACCTGTTACATTTTAGGATTCCTCTAGTTAGCTAGTGTGTCATTTCAGTTTAATTTCTGAATAAACAACTGATGGAGTATACGGTATTTAATGAGAAGATTAAAATGAAAAACCCATATTTTGAAACAGAATTGAATGTATTCAGCATTAGGCTATAAAGCACAAACAAACAACAAAAAAAACAATCCATCGCGCCCACCAATTTTTCGGTGTAAGTTGTCAACAATGCAGGCACACGTAAATATCGCTGTCAACAATGTAAGCAATGACAATGCTACAGAATAACTTTGGGTTACGATCCGCTTTAAAAAAAAAAACTCTTTAAAATAAAAGAAAAGTTTCTTGCATTTCATTTCGACCACAGAGCAACATCTAGAGCACCACATCAATAGGAGATGTTCCTGTGTACTGGTCACTGTTTCTTATCTTCAATTTTGCAAATGTAGGCAATGGAGCAAAGGGGGAAAAGGTGAGGGAATTTGCGTGGGAGGGAGGAACGAATGGAGTAGAGCTAACTTTTACCAAGACACAAAGTAATACGGGAAAGCACGGTACAACTACGGACAACAAGGGGACGCCCGACCAGCAGGGAAGACATAGGTGCGATGGAGACGACGGTGGCGCACCCTGGGAGCAGTTAGGTACATGACGACAAAACAAATGCATTAGCCGTTGGAAGTGCACTCGTGGTCAGGAGCTTTGAGGGGCGCCAGTCCCTGATGCAGTTCACATGATAAAAAAAAAAAGAGAGGGGTTACCCGTCGTCTCCACTCACCCACGTCACCCACGCAAAGTCACTGCTCGAGAGAGAAGCACCACCATTAACTGTTCGGCCCTGTAACAACAACAATTGGAAATACTGAAAATTCAGTAAATTTGTACCTTCTTTTTTTTTTCAATTCAAATATGATAATAACTAACAATAATTGTAGAAACATAAACTTTCATTCGCGTTTACAAAAATCGTCATTGTTGGATAAAGTGATTGTCAGCATTTTACTGATGCACAGATAAGATTAGGATCTTTGTGAATTTAACGTTAATAACTAAGATTATGGTATTTTTTTCCCCTTTTACAATTCAGTTCTTCTCTTGATATCAACTGGCTAGGCCAGGCCGTGAGAGGAATACAAGGAATTGAAACAAAAAACAAAATTTGACCAAGTCTAACAATGTTTTACAGTAAAAAGAAAATGTGGTAACACTGAAGGGTTATACTCCAGGTTTTCAGAGATCATTCTACCTTGTTTAAAGTGGTCATGCTTTTGCATGAGGCAAATACATTTTTTAGAATAATTTTCTGTAGGCCAAGATATACTACAACATCTAAAAAAAAAAACACCATTCTGATGGCTACCCCGCACTGTGGTTTGCGCTCTCTTATCTCTCGTTATCCGCAACATTGTAACCCTTTGTTTCTGTGCGTAAAAATTCGTTTTTACCAAAGAGGTTGTTTTACATCGCGATCTAGCGATGGGTGGGATATCCCGACCCTGTGTTTGGGCTGGACGCGCTTCGCCACGTGCCCACTTAATGATGCACGTGACTCTCCCACCTTTGCGCTGTCGTGGCTTCGGACCTCTGCGCTGCGCCGGAAGTGATCAAGTCAGAGCCCCCTATCGAGAGCACCCAGCCTCACGTGGTCTCGCACTCCTTCGAGTCTGTGTCGGTTTCGCTCATTTTGCAGTTTTGGTTGACGACGCATTTGCGCATGTGCTTCTCCAGCGTGCTCGGCACCGAGAAAGGCATGTCGCAGAAGCGGCACCTATACACGTCTTTGCCGACCCTTCCATGGGTCTTCATATGTCTCGTCAGCTTGGAGCTTTGGGCGCACGCGTAGCTGCACAGCTCGCACTTGTACGGCTTTTCGCCAGTGTGCGACCGACGGTGCACCGTTAGGTTGCTGCAGTTCTTGAACACCTTGCCGCAGTATTCGCACGTGTCGTTGCGACGCGGTTCCTTGCTAGGCTTGCCGTTGTTCCCGGGTGGCAAGAGGCCCGGCGGCAGCCCCGAGCCACTACCACTTGTGCCCGGCCTCGGGTTACTGCCGTCCGACGACAGGCCCAGCGACTTCAAGGCACTTTCACTGGAGGGTTTGGGGCGACCGAGTTCCGGTTCGCTCGTTGGCACCCCTACGAAGATGTCCCGCGGCGTGGGCATCGCCGGTAGCCACAGACCAGCGTACAAACTGTCCCTTTCGCGGGCGTCGCTCAGCTCCAGCTTGATGCGCTTGCTCGCGTCGAACGGGTTGTCAAAGGCTCCGAGGAGCCCATGTCCGAGGTCGAGTGGCGGCTGCCCGATCACACCCTTGCCGCTGCTATGTAAATGGTCGTCTCGTAGGCGCACACTCCGTTCCAGCCCATTCTCCATGGCACCCGCAGGCGACGTCACAAGAGCATGGCCAGGTCCCCGCTCCTCTTTGATACCGCGTGCTGCGTTGCTCTCCTCGAGCGCCGCCTTGTATGCCTCATTGTATTGCTGGATGTTGCTCAGCCCAATCTTCTCCATCACCTCGCCCAGCAGCGATTGCTTCTCGCTGTTGTTCGAGCCAATGCCGAGTGCTGGGGTGGACGTAGCCGAGACGGAGGCCGACTTGGTCGTGAGGTCTTCGGCCATGTCGCAGCCCAGCTCTTCCACCTCGTCTTCGTCCATCATCTCTTCATCCTCGTCTTCGTCTTCATCCTCCTCCTCGCCGTCTTCCTCATCTTCATTCTCGCCAGTTTCCACCGAAGCGAGCGCATCCGAGCCCTCTTCCTCATGCGGGTACTTGCCGTTGCCCTGCTTGGAGTCGGGCGTCGAAGACGTCGACTCGATGCTCGTGTTTTCTGACACGGTGGAGCCCGGCGACTTGTTCTGGTGCGTCTTCATGTGTCGCTTCAACTTGCTGGCCTGCGTGCACGCATGGTTGCAGACGTGGCATTTGTATGGCTTTTCGCCCGTGTGCGAGCGCCGGTGCACGATCAGGTTGCTCTGGAAGCGGAACGCCTTGCCACAGAACTCGCAGGCCTTCAGTTTTGGGGTGGACGCGGCGGGAGTGTCGCCGGACTTGGTCCCGCTGCAGGTAGTAGGTGTTTGCGCGGGCTGCGGCGTCGATGACTGTGACGACGGCGGCTGCGGGCTCGAGAAGGGCGGCGTCAGCTTACGCGGAGAAGGAGACGTCGTCGGGCTTGTGGTACCGGCCAGCTGGCGCAGTCTCTGTGAGTAGAAATCGAGCGAGGGCTCCAGACCAAGGCCAAGGTTCCGCGGCCGCTCAAAATGGGGCGGCCGCTCGAAAGGGTGATGCTCGAAAGGCGGCAGGCCAAGGCCCGGCGGGTTTATCCGGAACTGCTCGTTGAGAAGCTCCATACGGAAGTCATGACTAGATGGACGGGCGAACGGGTTGTGCGCATTGAGCGTAGGCGTGAACTGCCGCTCGGCCAACGGCATACGCAGAAGAGTGAAGGGATGCGGTGGAGGTTCGAGCGGCAGGTGTGGTGGCGGCGGCGGCTGCTGGTCCACTAATGACTGGGGCACTGTTGTCGGCGGTGTTGGAGTCACTGGGCCATCAATGTAGATTTTCATCCCGTGCAAATTTTGCACATGTTGCAAAAGGCACCATGCCGAGTTGAACGTGTGTTTGCACGTTGAGCACACATAGTTGTTAGGCTCTGAAACAAACCAAACAAAAAAATGCTTTAAGTACATGCTCTGTTCTGAAGAAATAAAGCAAAAACAGTTTACAAGTCAGTTAATACAATTTAATTACACCATTTGAGAAACAATAAGTAATGAATTCTGTAAACTAAATTCTGAGTATACAAGGGGCCGTTGCTAACATTACAAATGATATTAGATAAGAACGCAAGGATAATGCTAAAATAACTAACATGTCCAATAAAATACGCTAATACTTATAGCATTTTAAAAGATTGATACTGTGTCAACAATGAATCGCCTCCTTGCTTATAGAAGATACCTTGGCTTTTATTAATACAAAGTTCCAGCCAGAAAGGAAGATAGGTCCATCTAAATATCTTCCATAAGTACGCAGGCGATTCGTTGTTGACACAGTATCAAACCTTTACAATGTTACACGTATTGGTGAATTTTATTGGCATGTTAATCATTTAAGCAGAATCCTTGCTTTCTTATCTTTTATTTGTAATGTTGGCAAATGGCACCTGTAAAATTGTGAAGAATAAAGCATTGGTAGTGAAACCTGGGGAAAAAAGCAGTCTAATACTAATCCATAAAAAACGCCAAGGATAACTAAGAAAGTGCTAGACTCAATGTGACCGCCTTCTGAACACTGTAGGACTCATGAGGTGAAGCTTTGCTACCCTGACATTTATGACTTCTAGCTATAATGCATGGTCATGCTGAAATCTGGCCTCATCCGGGAGACTGCGGATGAGGACAGACTTCAGCTTGATCGAACGGCCATTACTGAAGCAAAAGATTTTCATATAAGCCTTTGATTACGATTCAACAACTACCTAACAGCAAAGGAGCAATATGCCTACATCATTTTCAGATTTACTTAAAACTCGCGACGTCAACTAGTGACTGCCAATTCACCAGCGAATCCGTGCTGTTAAAGAAAGCGTGAACATAACTGATAGCGTCCATCACAAAATGGCGGATTGATTTCAGAGTACCAGCATGAGATGGTTTGTTTTCGACTCGACAAGCCTTAAATTCTCATTATGAGATGCTATGTTTTTTTCTACTGTCGTTTAATCGCTATGCTGTTCTTTGCACACGAACTATAATTTGAACTCCAATTCCAGAGAACAAGGATTGTCACATGCCAGCCTACACACAAAATACACATATAGCCACTCACAAGAATCAGACTTAAAATGTAAAACGCAGACAAATTTTGAAAAAGCCAGTATAATACACTAGTTAAGTACATGCACAAACATTAAACATTTCAAATACAAACAGTGTTCACTTTCTGACATAACCATTGAGTAAAATGTATCCTTGTTACCTGGAATTGGAGTTCAAATAATAGTTCGTTGCGTTCGAGTGAACTCTAATCCGTTTTTATTCGTGTTCCTTGACAGCTGTGAGTATGGGCATACGAGCTCTAATCCTTTTTTCTAAACGGCGAAGCCGTTTTTTGTTCAGTTAATTGTTGTACTGTGTTCCTTACATTTAATAATAATAATAATAATATTAATAATAATAATAATAATAATAATATTAATAATAATAATAATAATAGAAGGTGTCGGCCAATAAGCTAATAGCTTATTAGGCCCAAGCGGCAGATGTTAAGTGGAAGGTTTGACCACAATCAGGAACAGTTGTTTTTTGCCGCATGAGGGAGGAAACCGGAGTACCCAGAGGAAACCCTCGTGCAACGGGCGGGAAACAACCGGGAAACAACATTTGTTGTTGATTATAATACATATAATTGTTCATACTATATTGCCGACCCTTTGTGTTTAATTTAATTGTTTATGTATTGCCAACTAGAAACTCATCGTAAATAAACAACGATGGAATAGTAAATAGCCTTCGACGAGTCGATCTTCTTGCGAAATGTGCCCTCAGACACTGTACTCTAGACAGTATGCAAGAGTTTGATATGTGAAGTACAACTTAAGAAACTACGTAATTTCAATAAGAGTTATTTAGCTTAACTTTATAGAGTTTTTGCTACAACCAACAAACACTTCTAACAAATCACATCTCCTCGCCATGTTTATGTTCAGTGCCTTGTCCTCCCCCCCCCCCCCCCCCCCACCCCAACTAAATACGGGTTAAGACCAATAAATTAAGAGACGTTCAGTGATCACCCGTTCCAATTGTCTAACAACCTCCGACCGTCAACCAGCAAAACAATAAGACCAGAAAAGAAGACGGGGGAGGGAGGGGTGCAGATTTTGGGAAGGGGGAAAGCCATCCAAAAGACAAAACATTTATTGCTCTAAAGCCATCTGCACGGGTCTGCCAACGGCTGCGCCAACGATTACACAGCCACCAAAGCCTCTTCTTATATATAAACCCTAAAGAGGAAGGTTTGCAGGGCGCCTCCCATTACGAGGGTCTGTTTGTTGTTGGCTGTCATCTGAATTTGCGCCCCTCAGCTCGCTCTGTCCCAGTCTACAGCATAAAAAGCATCTGCCGGGGTAGCCTTAATGGGCGGTATCGACCACGAGAAAAAATTTGCAGCGAATAAGCAATTAAAAACAAATGCCAACTCTTCAAACAAAAAGCAGCACCGACAACAAGAAGTGTAACTGCCACACGCTGTGACGTCATAAAACCTGTAGCCTTACAGTCAACAGCAACATCACATTGGAAGCGGCGAGCAACAAAACAACTATTACTTTACCCATTTGTTTGGTATAGAGCTCAGCTTCGAGTTGTTCATGAGTCGAAACTTTTAATTGCTAAGAAATTTAATACGAGCAGGTACTGGTGCATATACTTAGTAGAACGACTCAGTGTAAAGTTGCATTTGTTCACATAAAATCTCCGCAAGTAAACTTGACGGCACAAAAAAAGGGGGAAAAAATCTCACGAAATGAACAATCGTAAAGTGGTTTTTAAAATAAACCGTTTCCTTATAGTTAAGAGAGAAAAATCACACCCTCGACAACCATACAGTTCACCTGTGGATTTTTTTAATGTGCGGATTTATTTCCCACTGCACTTTAACGTAATTAGATGAGATTTTGTAGGTTATAATTAAACTTTTAAATTTTCTTTCGTTTTAAATACTAAGTTTGTACTGATTTTCTGCTTTAAATTTCACAAGTTTCCATAATTTTATCCAGTTTTGTCAAAAATATTCAAGGAGAACATTATAACATCATCAGATATCTGTATGCACGATACAGTTTTCGCCCCATCCGCACGGCTATCATAACTAGAGCAGAATTATCTGGCGAATCCCAAGCCATGGTAAGAAGAAAAAGAAAAGTGTATGGTAAAAATCATTAATACACATTTTCCATAAGGGTGAATGCTACAAACTAGGCTGTGGAAACGAACATTGGCTATTAACTGTGCTGGTATTACTAACAATCATAAACTACATTATTATAAAGGAGAAAAAAAGTTTTGGTTCATTCCAGGCTGCTCTAAAAGGCCGCTGCGCACTGAGCAACTTGGCCGCGCGGCCAGGTTGCTGCAGCCAATGAAAATGATTAGTGCGTGGTTTTACATAAACGGTAAGCATTCTCATTGGCTGCAGCGACCTGACCGCGCGGCGGAGTCGCTCAGTGCGCGGGCAGCCGAAGACGGCTCGAAACATTTTCGAGTATATGAAAAGCTGTGGACTTGTTAACACTTACATATCCTAGATCTGGTACCTATAGGATATAAAATCGTATGGTGTGCGTAACACACTATATCAAGAATGTGTATTACAACTAGCGAACATGTACTGCCTGTTCACAACTTGCGAGGAGGCTGCGCTGGTAAACAGCGGTGTGTATATGGTCAGGACAAAGTATCTTCAGCGATCCTGTTACGAACTGTGCAGAATATGGAAACGGGCAGTACGTGCGTGGTCGTTTGGACGTCCATCAGACGCTGCTAAGCACGCGGACCTTCTTTCTGTATCTCCTTCTCCCACGCATTTCACCTACGATTCCCAGGGGGTCCAAAGAGAAACCGAGGAATGGAAACGTCTGGCCTCACGACAAAGACCGCCAGCTTGAGTGTACGACTGACGAAAGGCGAAGAGGTGACCGCATCTTAGAAGATGGCCCGATGGGGCTGTGCAGGGCCATCTCCTGTCCCCCGTCACACGTCCATCTGCGTTAAATGTGT
>JAHWFP010158463.1:0-10876 GCA_023313725.1 Lithobius niger | reverse complement strand
GCCACGTGACTCCTTAATTATTGAGTAAAAGTTTGGTACGCCCTCGTTCACCTGGCAACAAGCTGTAAAAATTAACGATGTTAGTGTCACTAGATGGTTTTCTTCATATTTTTTCGTGGCGTCATCTAGTGGCATCAGTATCGTTAATATTTAATGCTTGTTTCCAGGTGCACGAGGGCGTACCAAATATTTACTCAATAATAACGGAGTCACGTGGCTTGTTTGTTGCGTTTAATTAAAAGTTTTGCTTTGTGCTTCTTTTGCTTCCTGCGAGAGAGAACTCCAAAGTGCTGCTTCTGCAATGCTAATTTGGTGGCAACCGGCCTTTAAGGAATAATTAAGGTAACAAAATGCACAGGTGTGGTGAGCTGCTCACCTATTTGCTCCCCTGTAGCTTCCGAAGCGCGAAAAGGACATCGGCCCAGGGCATCGGCTCCAAGCTGAAAATGAAAGTCGGAAACCGCTCATCGCAACCGCACAACGCCATCCGGCGTCACGCTACGAAAGCAAATGGAGGAAAAAACAAGGTGAACCACAACGCTGTCTTCAATGCAACACAGGTTGTTTCCAATTGCTTCGATACATTTTGTCAGCAGTGTAACTGATGACGCCCTAGTTTTATTAGGGATGGGTCGGTAACCAAAACCGAAACCGAATTTTCGGTTTTTACTGAAAACCGACACCGAAACCGAATCGGATTTTCTGTCGGTTTTTCGTACGGTGTTCGAAAATAAAAAAAATTATTTGTTGTTTTACATTTTTTTTAATAGTTATCATTTTCCACGTATAAATGACAGCAAAGCTCCTAGCTATTAAAACGAAAATAGTAGAGGAAAATGTTGCAACAGCTATACCCACGGTCTACGACGCTGCTGAAAGTGAAAGCAGGAGTAAGTTGAAGCTAGTAATAAAACTGTTGCAAGAAAAAAAATTAGGAAAATCTGGTTGGGGTGGATGGTGGCAAAAAACCGATACCGAAACCGAAACCGAGGTTTTTTGGGCGTGAAAACCGAAACCGAAATCAAAAAAGTGAAACCTACCCATCCCTAAGTTTTATACACATATAGTACTACACATATACATTTTTATGCTGAAATACTAATTGACTAGAACATCAAATGCTGTCATGTAATCTTGTCAGAATGCTCTAATCAAACTGAAATTCTGTGCGTAGGCAGGACGGAATCACGAGACTCACGCTACTGAAAATAGTCATGTTCATTTGCCGACATGACTTTCGAATAAAAATATCGCTCGCTGAAATGGAGAAAATGAGGCTAAATCTGCCACGTATATCCATGATACACCAACCAATGCAAAAATAAAAATAACTTATTTGAAAACGTAAATTCAATACTTTTCTGCAACTTTACACCACAAACGAAGGTGGTTCAAGAGAACAGTCGCTTTTTCTCTGTCCGGGTATCCCAAGGCATCATGGGACAGCAACGTCTGAATTGTATCATTTTCCCTTAAATCGACTCTTTTTTCACTGCCACAAATCGACTCTTTTTTCACCGTGACTCTTTTTTCACCGATGTTTGTAGTGAAGCATAGAAAAGCCATTCTGTCAGTTTCTTTGTCCGAATTTCATCATGCAGGTGGATAGTTTCCCTGACGGAAGGTTTTTTTTTCTTCTTTGAGTAAAATACAAATTAGATTTTGAATACACAGATTCAACGGCCTTAGGAGACACACGAAGGTGTAATATACCATTAACATTTAAGGTGTTACTGTCTTCTTTTAGCTATGCATTAAGTTATACCTCCCTACTGTCACCTACGACCTGTCTTAAATTGAATAACCCATTTTCGCTGCTTGGACGGGATTCGAACTCACAACTTTCAGATTAGTAGGATGACGCCCAAACCACTACGCTATACTAACTTTATGGGAAAAAAAACAGTTTTAAACGTATAATAAAATGTGATCATGTTTAGTTTCTTACTGATAGTTACAGGGCTTCGATAATACTTTCCATCCTGCCGGACGCTCGCCCGTTTTCCTTTGCTGCCGTCCCAAGAATGAATCGGGTCAGACTCGTGCTTATTCATTGCTACCTTGGAAAAAGAACTTGTTACAGGGCAACGACAACAATATCCTTCACGTCACTTCCTCCTCTTCTAAGTAACAATTCCCTGACGTCATTTTCTCCTCGCTATCGTCTATTCCGTCACGTCATTTCCTCCTCTTCTAAGTAACAATTCCCTGACGTCACTTCGTCCTCACTATAATCTATTCCTCATTATGTTTGCAGGAAACTGTGACTACGACGCCATATTTCTGTTCACTACAAGCGCAAAAACACTTAAAAATCCCATTCGTAGAATCTAACACCATCTGTGTAGAGTCTACAAATGTGATAGCGACATGTTTTTGCGCTCATAGTGCAAGGAAACCAGGCGTCATGCAGAGTTTCCTGCAAACATAATGTGGAACAGAGTATAGTTCCGTATTACCGCTTTTATTATGTAGATTGTCGGATTGACTGTCTGACTTAAAACTATGATTCAAGGTCATTCGTGTGCTACGGTTTTTAAATACAGAAAGTCGAGAACAAGTCAAGAGACAAATTCGGAATGCTGTAGCGGTATAAAAGCATATGTTGATCAGATTCGAGAAATTTCGGTAAAATTCGGGAAAACTCGGTATATTTTTTTGTTACTCTCATCCAACTTTTAGTCCTCCCTTCGTCCTTATTCGGTAACACCTTTACCTGGTATAGTGTTTGCACGGTAACAATAATACGACCCGCATTGAAAAATGTCTGACAGTCGCCTTGGCAATCAGAGGACAGACTAACTTGACCAAACTTAGTCTAAAGTCGCTGTGGACGTATTCCGAACGCGTATTCATTTTTAAATCAGACTTGGAGTGACGTCACCAAGGGCGTATGCACATTGACGCACGCCCCCCCCCCCCAATTTTCCCCCAAATGACCTTTTTTAGTCCCAGATGCCCTATTTGTTTGCCCTTGCGTCCTATCAGGAGTGGGGGACAACAAAGGGACCCCAACCGAGCATGGGATCAATACAAAAGTACTAATCAACTTCCCTCCCCCACACAAAAAAAGTTTTGAAAAAATGTGTTAATTGTCCTTTTTCGTAAAGTGTGTTACTCCCGTTCTGAGGACGTCTTACGCCTGTGGACGTCATAACTATTTAATGTCATTCACCATGAAAACGTCACTTATGAATTTGTCGGGCATAGAATGGCACAAAATATTTATGATAAAGCAGTTCAGAAAAATACCAATCGACCACTGAAACCCATCAGTACAGAGCAATATTTCATTGGTCTGTTAATGTTTTTGGTAGGGTTAAATTATACTTGCTAACGGGCATGGTAGTTCTAAGCAGATGGGCTGCAAGATGTTATTTTAAACAACACAAATCTCCCCTTACGATTAGGTTTTTCAGTGGTGGCGATCGTTATTCTTAAAACCATTGGAAGGGCTTACTTACCGGTTCAGCCGAAATTTAACCCTGCCACATACCGAATATGGGCGTAAAATGTTTCTGCGTAATGTCAGAAGACTTCATGAGGTAGTCCGTGTGCTACCTTTTTCTATACCTGGTAGATATGTAAAGTGTGCGTGGCGTATCTTGAGTCCTGCAAGGGGGGATGGATGAGTCTTCCTGGAGGGGATGGCTTTAATCGATGGCCGCCATTGTCTTTGTAACCATCTTGGATATCAACAAGGCACTCTGCTACTGAAAACGTACAATCGACTATCTGTGTTCGTTCTGCAGAGAACTCAAGATAGGCCGCGGACACTATAATTATGTTTTGCAAACGTCAACAATTTTTTTTTATTTTTTTGCAGTAAACGTCCTAACACTCTGCTTTGGATGGTTTCAGGTGGAAAACATCGCAAGTGAACTGTACATGGGAATTTACAGCCCTCTCGTCTTCTCCAAAGACACGCCCAAAGAACTGGAACAGGTCCCCAACATGGTGGACTTTACAAAAACAACTGAAGAATTACTCAAAAAATTAAGTCCACTTCGATGCCCTGTCGCTCCAGAAACCTGCCCGAAAAAGTAAAAATGCAGTGCAGGTCAAACATACGTGAAAGAAACCTTGTATTCATATTACGACTACATTGTTAGCATTTTATTTCGGCTGCACTTTACCGATAGATGTAAATAAACTGATGTAGCAATTGCGATTTATTGTACAACGCTTTTTATTTTATTTTATTTTATGATAATTATCACCACAGATACAGTCATATACTCTTAAGTTGTACTTACCATCTCTACTGAACCATTACGAAGATGGTAGATTAGGGGTTTGAATAATATCTCTGTTATGTGTGGTGCAGTGGCAACCCGGACCACTGCACTGTGACTTAGGTTGGCGCTAATGACCAAGCTGTCGACGCGCCATTAAGCCTCATCCCCCCCCCATTACGAAGTACTTAAGATCTATTGCATGCTGCAATCGACACGAACACGAGTGATTTCCGGTGCCCTTTTCTTCAATTACGGTAATTGTTGCAATGTAATTTAGGTTGGCATTCAACCATGCCAGCCTTACTTACATTGCAATAATATTATCGCAATTGAAGAAAAAGGCACCAGAAATCACTCGTGCTCGTGTCGATTGCAGCATGTATTTCGTACTAAAAATGGTCCCTCTCTGTCCTGACATAACCTCAGCAGTTAATTCGACGACAATTTTCATTTTTTAAACTATAAAAATTGAATGAATTGTTGGTAGGAATAAGCAAGCAGTCCTCTCTGTGTTTATGCCAATTTTTACGTTTTGAAAGCAACAATTAAAAATCGTGTAACTATTGGTCTTCGTACTGTTGTCAGTTATGTGCCAGGCTTATTACTTCAAGCGTGATCCATGTATAGCAGG
Organism: Lithobius niger; assembly: GCA_023313725.1. Classification (NCBI taxonomy): domain Eukaryota; kingdom Metazoa; phylum Arthropoda; class Chilopoda; order Lithobiomorpha; family Lithobiidae; genus Lithobius; species Lithobius niger. Next base: position 6,007 of record JAHWFP010158463.1, on the reverse strand, counting down.
GCAGCAGTCGAGAGGGGGGGGGGGAGAGTGTTGGGCACGTACCTGGGCCCCGCACTGATGGGGAAAGGGCCGAAAAGTACAGCCAACATATTATAAATAAAATGAGATGAAAACTACAAAAAGTTGGTAAATATCTGAGTGGGAAAGAAAGGGTTCTGAAACTTTTGAAAAAAGAAGCCCTGCCTCGTTTTTTTCTGGTTTGCCCCGGGGCCCCCGAAATGTAGTTGTGGCTCTGATGCATAGGGTGGGGTTTTTCTCTTTCTGCCTAAAATCCTAGTTGAAAATGGGATTCTCTGTACAGCTCGAACTAAACCTGATTTAGCTTCTAACATGGAGGCTCATTGGGAAACCAGCGCTAAAAAAATCCTCATTTGTGGGTCACGTTTGAGTTGAGACAGGGTTACGTAATGGGTTATCTGCATTCGTGTTTAGGATACAGACGTGGAATTTGTAGGTTCGTGTGTGGGTGGCTGCCAGAGGTGATAAACAATCGCCTACGTTTGTGAGTGACGAAGAAATTGCTCTTGAATGGGCTCTTGCTCTACGCCAACTACTTCTATGTAGCAAACAGGAAGAACATAGGTGTCATACAGGATACACCTTTCGGTGCATTCGTTTGTTATTTGAATAGATAACAGATTAAAACTTTTAGCAACTCAAAATACCTTACACTTATCGATATTTCAATAGACATTCACTTAAGGTGCAAGTCTAACGCATATTTTATCCAAATGGAATGGAATCCGTGGATTATTCACTGCAGGCCAATGCAGCACAAAAACCTCTCGAGGCGGTAAACGTGTTTCAGTTGGCCATCGCGTGACAGACTGATAGATGACGCGAAGCGAAGAGTCCATGACACAGATTGAACGTAAAACACCATCTTTTACTCATATGCGAGACTGCCATAAACCCACCAGACTATAAAAATAGAGAGCCGCCTCCAGTTAATAATAGTGTTGGCACTGCAGTAATCTACAGTCTGTTCGATGCAGGGTTTATATATACCTAGAGGGTTAGTTTGAAACAAACTTAGGACTATTCATAAGCGGGCAATAACATTAATTTACTATCATGTGGATTTGAAATAACAGTGGCCGGCAAGTAGGCCAAAAAATACGCCTTCAGATCGGCTGACTGGAACCGCTCAAAATTAGGGTTGAGCAAGGCCTATAGCCAAGCATTGAAAATGCAACATAAGAAAGAGAGAACAGGGGCTGTTTACTGCTGATGAACTGGATCAAAAAAATTTTATTCACCCACAAACAGAATTACATTAAAACTAGCGCTTATGCACCACACATCACGTGCACATGCTACGTCTATTCCTTATTTATTAAGACATACACAACAGGAAATAACGAAATAAATACAACGACCCCTACCCTACATGATAGACGCAGCTACAATTCACGATTTATGATTCAAGACACACTGAGACGATTTGTTAAACATGCCAAACTGAATGCAACACATAAGCCTAAAAACAAGTCCCAACAAGATTTACAACACGAATCCCACGGTGCCGGCCATGCCTATTGATGCGCTTGCAGAATTACAGATGCAAACCTCAAATACAACGTGATTTTAACCGTGATCTTTGGCAATGTCGTGTGCTGATATGACAATGATTGCGTCAAAATTACGTCGGTTTGTACGTTTGTGAGTGACGAAGAAATTGCTCTTGAATGGGCTCTTACTCGACGCCAACGACTTCTATGTCGCAAAGAGAAAGAACATTGGTGTCATACAGGATACACCTTTCGGTGCATTCTTTTGTTATTTGAATGGATAAGAATTGGCCTTTGACCTCTTCACTGCAACGTAGTTCATTTCTACCAGCTGAGAGGATACCGCTCTTTTCGGTGCAAAGAGAATTCTTATCCCAAACTTTGCCGGTGTTATCTCCAGTGCCAATGTCTTCAGTACCAACTCGAATTTGAATATCGTGAAGGAGACCTGGAAGAAAGACAGACTGAAAATTAATTTCTGAAAATAACTATGATCAATTGAAAGCTGAGGGAAGGGGAAATTTCAACCGATGCAGTGCTATCCGGCGGATGATATCATCAATAAGTATCTTGTAATGGAAAGGAGTGTTTCATTTGATGCAGTGTTCTCCAGAGGATGACATCATCTATAATTATTTTATAATGGAAAGAAGGGTTTCATCTGCTGTAGTGTTATCCAAAGGATGACATCATCAATAATTATCTCTTAACAGAAAATCTGCAGTGTTAGCTGGACGATGACATCATCAATAATTATCGCATAACAAAGATGGGACATTTTCTCAAAACTGCGTTAACGCCCTCTTCCCAATCGCCTCTCTATTGATGTGGCTGTTGCAGATATACGCAGAAAGGGTAAGACAAAACCTACGACTTCCAAAATGTATTAAATCTTTATGTTAATTTAGCCACAAGTTCAATGTATAACTGTACAGAATGTAATCGGAATAAGCTGTTACACTATCTTTAGCAGAGTTAGGGAAAGCAAAAGGGGGGGGGGACCTTTTTTTACCAGTTGCGCTTCAATGATTTGAGAGTTTTGTGGGATTGGGATAAAGAATGAGTTATGAGGAGTATAAAACATGATCATTATGGGGAGAGAAGATGATATCGGAAAGGAGGGGATAAAATTATCAGTTACTTGTTCAGATAAATGTAACATACATTATTGCAACAAAGTGCAGTGAAGACATTTTCACTTGCAATAACTGCCTTAGAATAAAAGTAGATCACATAGTATAATAAGCCATATAATTACGCGAGTGTGCCTATATTTCAGCAATCAGCTCTCTAATTTACATTAGCATATATTTTAACAAAGCAATCTTTAGCAGATTTGGGGAATGCAAGCGAGAAAACTGCTGTTAACCAGCTGTGCCTTCACTGATTTGACAACTTTTGGGGATCGGAGATAAAGAATGTGAGAGGCAAAAATGATTGTTTTTGAAGGGGTAGATGATACGAGAAAGGAGGGGATAAAATTATCAGTCGCTTGAACAAAAAATGTAACCTTGATTGCATAACGAATATTACAGCAAAATGCAGGAAGATATTTTCAGCTTGTAACGGTTGCCTAGAAAAAAGCAGATCACATATAAACAATTAGGCCTATATTTGTGGGATTAAGTCTATATTTGAGTAGTGCAACGATGGTTTTGTACAGCTTCCCCTATTTTCTCCCATACCATAAGCTAGGGCCTTAGTATGCCTCTTTACCTTGATAATATGGCTCCATATTATGTACTATGTGTATTGCTTACTATTAATAATGTATTCCAGTTATGCTATGTACTTTCACGTATGGTCCAGTCCCTGGAATTTAGTGGTCAAGGTGGCGCTGGCCTTGCCTTGCCACTAGGGGGTTGCTGCTAGCTGAGAAGGCTCATGGGATACCAAGATATGCTACAGGTAGTGCCCTACACCACCTGTGGTGTCTTCTGGCTGCAGCTCTGGGTATAAAAGGCCCTGCAGCCCCCTTAAGCTTTACTCTGGGAGCTAGTCCCTTAACCAGCAATTACTCTTCCTGAAGTACGCCACTCTACTACAGCCCAAACTAGAGCATTCGTGAACCACTGACAACATCTGTAAAGGACAGACTGTGTGGCCCTGGAAATAAGCCCCGAGTTCAATCATCTTTCTGGCTTACTTCCTTGAACTGGGCTTAGTGGGGTTGCAGTAATAAGGTCCGTGATTCGCATTAGCAACAAAGAAATCTCCTCCTTTCTTGTCGGTGTGAGTGTGTACTGAAACGACTCGTTTGAAAGGTGAGGTTCACAGAATTTGGTGTGTCTGGTGAAATATTCATTGATTATTTTTGTTTTTGGCGTTGACATAATCATCAGTGCTATGGTGTGACAGGTAACTACGAAGTTCAAAGTGGGCCCAGTATACGAAGTAATTTTCCCAAAGGCACGAAGCCATCAGTATATCACAAGCATAGCTTCTGATGCTCTCGAGATTTGATTTGCAGAACAAGCAATTATTCCCAGACTCCCACACTGCTCCAAACCTCCATATAACGAAATGATAGAACCAAAACTTAAAGCATCATGTTTATATATGGGGGTTCGTTTAGTCCCAGACTCTCCTAAATCGCTCCAAACCTTAATACAACGAAATGATAGTAACAATGCTTAAAGCATCATGTTTATATAGAGGGGATTGTTCAGTCCCAGACTCTCCTAAATCGTTCCAAGCCTTAGTATAACGAAATGATAGTAACAAAGCTTTTAAGCATCATGTTTATATATGGGGGTTCGTTCAGTCTCAGACTCTCCGAAATCGTTCTAAACCTTAATATAACGAAATGATAGTGACAAACCTTAAATCATTCTAGAGCAGTGCCGGAGCAAGGCGTTTGATTGCCCAGGGCCAGTAGTTTATTGAGCACCGCATTTTATCGCTATTTTACTGCAGATTGCAACCTCCCCCTCCTACACGCCTCTTTCCAAATCTATACCAAAATCGAACCTGTTATGGTGCTACAGAGAACACACAATGAAAACACACGAATCTGACATGAAGAAATGGGGTAGGTGGGCATGAGACAAATATATTTGTCTGCATTTGATGGATTAAAATTGTCTTTAGTTGATGATAGAAGTGCCCACTGAATGTCAAGAAAACGAACAAGAACACGAAATTGGCAACAAATATGTAATTGTCGGCCCGGAATTTGGGACTTGTTCACAATAAAAATGTTAAAACATAAAAAAGGTGGGAGCTACCACAAATTGTGAGCTTCATGCAGCCGCCATATTGGTTGATTTTTCAACATTGCAAAAGGAAGTCCACAATTTGTGACAGCTCCCACATTTTTTTAGTGTTTTAACGTTTTTATTGTGAACAAGTTCCAAATTGTGGGCCGAAAATTAAGTATTTGTCGCCAAATTCATGTTCTCGTGAGTTTTCTTGCCAGTCAGAGGGTACGCGATATCATATTCTACTGCGCTGCTGCAACCCACAAATTATTTTTTCAAGACCAATATTAGGCTACCCCTTGCCAAAAGAACATTATTTACAAAAGTTCAACTTTTTTTCGACTTTGCTTTTGGAGGGGGGGGGGGAGCAACATTTTCGGCGGTGGCTGCCCCTTTCTTTGCGGCTGCCCCTTCCTCCCCCTTTTGCTCCAGCTCTGTTCTAGAGGACTTCAGTTCATTAATCCGCTCCTTTTTTTGCTGTGGTTTTTTCCGAGTTGAATCGACCATTTACTGAACTCCTTACTGGATATCTAACGTACTGTATAGTAGTCAACACCTCCAAGCTCTGTTTGTAGCTAGTAGCCCCTTACCTTGAGCCGCAGGCCCTCTATTGTTGATGATCACTTTACTGACTTTGTATAGTTTCTTCAAATCAATTCTCCACCAAGGAAACCGTCCTGCAGCATACATGTCTAAAAAGAGTGGAAACAAAGAATTAGGTGCACCACTCTTCCAACGACGGTTTAGGATTTAAGGGAATTTGTACGCAACTCAGCTAGTCACTGGACCTTCTAAAAGCGGCAGTTATGTTGTTTCTTGAAAATGATGTCAGACCCGATAAAAGTACAGTGTCTATTAGCTCTCACCCACAAAGATCTCCAGACAGACTGATTCGCCCTTGTTTGGGCTCGTCAGTAGAGAATACTTTGTGGAGTAGAGCTAGGCTACGCTTGCTCGGGCAAATGACAAGGGCGAAACGAATACGGTTTCAGCAAGCGAAATAGCAGAAACGTCTGCTTGTTTGGGGCTCCATTGAACTGAATGGTTGACACCCAGGCCTAGGACAATTTTTTACCAATTGATCATTTAATCATTTAATCATTCAGTTGAATGGAGCCCCAAACAAGCAGACGTTTCTGCTATTTCGCTTGCTGAAACCATATTCGTTTCGCCCTTGTTATTTGCCCTAGCAAGCGTAGCCTAGCTCTCATCCACAAAGTATTCTCTACTGACGAGCCCAAACAAGGGCGAAACAGTCTGTCTAGAGATCTTTGTGGGTGAGAGCTAATTGATATT